>MU223762.1:3357600-3405196 GCA_018584345.1 Thuja plicata
AGGTCGAGTCCTTTGTTCAGACCCTCCTATGAAATACTTATGCAAGCCTATCTAGTGAGTTGTGACTTATTAGACCTGACTCCTCCATTGGTTTCATTCCTCTATACTGAGATCCAAACCCTAATTTTGGTGTATCACCTAGTAGGTAGTTTGCTTTCAGTTATTTCCCTTTCCATGCAATCCTTCTGACCCTTTTTCCCTCAAGTTTACTTTCTTTTTTAAGAGCAAGCTAAGGTGATTATCCAAGAGGAACCAGCCTAGAATCTGGAGGTCTCATCTTGGTTAGCAGAGGTCCCACAACCTTGAGATGATTCCCTTGTTATACTGGATTATCAAGACCAAGAGAGCTTGAGATCAGAGGCGCAAATTCAGTGTATAACAAGTCCCATGAATCTTGTAGTGTAATTAAGCAATAGAATTCAAGGAAGTTGGTGGTCCCATGAATACAATACCTTTGTCTGTTGGTCTTCTATAATTTGTGGAGTGATAAAAATATTATTTTAAAAAATTATTTTCCCTCCAAAATTATTTTTTACGAAAATGTGAAGTTAAACACTTGACAAGTGGTAGAAGACATTCCTAAGCTACTAGGGTGATATTTAGCCCTGCCTCATTTTCACCTGCTCAAATATGCAAGCCTAAAACATAGGAGCTCCTATTTTCCATGAAAATGTTCCAAATAATCTTATGTTAATTAAAAGATAATATCTATTTTTGCATAAAATTTGACTCACAAGCTTGTATGAATTTGTCTGTATCATCATTCAAAATTGATTTCAATTTCTAGATATTGTATTCATAGTCCTAGTTTAGAATTATAGGGTGTAGAATTGACCCAAGTTACTTCTAAGCACGTAGACTCGAACTTCTAAAAATTAAACTTTGAATTGAACTGTGTTTCCTTTTATTAATTAGTCATTGTGAGGCCAACCTAAAGCATGTTTGTGTGAATTTATCTATTGTGTTGTTGTACCTAAGGACAAGCCTTATCCATTTGAAATCAGAGATGTAAAATCTATGTCTTGCAAGACAAGAAATTTTGTATGAGAGCATCATCAAACAAACATATAGCATTCCAATTGTATTATTAGTTTGTATCATCATCATAGGTGTATATTTCATGCTTGCCTAATGTCTTAAATAATTATTTCATTATTGTTCTGATTACGTAAAAACAAGTTTTACAAGGATCTGAAACCTCTAACAAAGAGTTTAAACAAATATTACAATAAAGTTCAGCATACCTATGAAATAAAGCCCCAGCAGCAATGAGGCAACCAGCCTAACAGCAGACAAAACACCAAAAAACACAAAAAGAGACAAACAGGGACAACAACAAGAAAGGACACAGGATAGGAAAGCTAAATGGTCTTCATTAAATCTTGCGCCTAGATCACCATAAGCTGCATCTGATCAGCGGATCTCTTGATCTCTTTCAGCTCCTTATCATCCTTGGATCCCAATTTTCTGGTGCTTGCCCAAGTGCGTTTGCCTGATCCCATAGTATCCTTCAACTCTTTCCCATCTTTGTCACCCTTTTTCTATTCCATCTTCTCCAGAATCTTTGCATGCTTAGTATTATCCTGAAGGCTAACCAGGCTTTGCTCCCCTATCTTATGCATGGTATCTTCTAGTTTGTCCACTCTATTACGTAGCATGTGAAGTTTACCATCCAAATCCCTTTCCACCGCTCTATCCTTTTTCTCCTTCAATATTTTTTCCATTTCACATACTTTAGCCACCATTTCCACAAAGGCATCATTTCTTCCCACCACGTCTTTCATCTCATCGAGGCAAACCACAACTGGTTTATCCCCAACACTAATTTTGTGGTGAAGTTAACCTTGCCTCTCATAATCTGCATTTGCTTTTTAATATTAACAATTTCATCCAGCATTTTGCCCAGAGTGTAGGTGAAGTCTAGCAAACAGTTCTTGTTTTTAGTAATATCATCATCCCCGCTAAAATCCTTACCAATATCCACATTAGTAGCACCCTTGGTCTCAGTATCTTTTTCCAGGTTATTCACAATATCCTCCACACTCTGGTTGATTTCCTTTTGCAAATTATCCTCCGTATTCACTATGTGAATTTGATCTTCCCCCATATTATCTGTGTTATCCTCTTTCTTTTCCTCTTCCCTGTTTCATTCCCAAGTTAATCTCAGTGCTCTGTTCATTTTCCATTTGGTCGTCCTCCTCCGAGGATAGAATAATTCTTCTTTTACTTAGGTTTTTTTTCCTTTTTTGTTCCTTTTATTTTTACTTCCAATGTTCTCCCCACGCTTCCTTTTCTTACCCTCTTTCCCCTTTTTGTTCTCATACTCATCCTCCTCTGTATCTTTTTCCATTTCTGAGTCCTCCATAGCAGCCTTCACCTAAATTTTCTTTGAAGATGAACCGTTTGCCTTCTTAGGAGTATGTAACAAATCCTCTGCTTCCTCTATCTCCTCACCAGATAAATTTTCCTCCTCATCCCTAACAATCCTCTTCAGAAAGGGTTTCTCCACCTTTTTCATTTTAAGAAGGTCAAAGACAAGAATCATGAGGCCCTGGTGTGAAGCATGATCACCTTTAGGGTCCTTCTGAAGACTAGTAATGGTAAAGTCCAGCGAGCTCAACAAGTAAAATAGTAGGCTTATTTTAACATTATGCCTAAAGTGGTTCAACAACATAAAGTGATGCCCATAAGCTCTGGTAAATCTACTATCGAGCGTTATGTAAGTATCCACCTTCACCAGTCTCGCATTTTCCTCCTCCTCGGCTAGGAATTTCTCCCAGGCTTTGTCAAAAATGGTTTTGTCTCTATAGAACTTAAGCCCTTCCATACTCATGCTTGTGGCTTCAGCTATGATTTCCTCCATAACCTTCATAAGCTAGTTCCCCACAAGCACCTTTCCATTCTTCCAGGTCTTGAAAAATTGCCTTGTTACCGTAGGGTTTCTGCCATGTAATCTCTCCATAAAAGATGTCATCCCACCATTCTTCAAGATGATCTAAACAGTCTTATTATCCTTCCACTCATCACAGTTGACAAGTTTGAAATGTTTCTTGCTTCCTCCCATTATTTCACTCTGCAATAAAATATCAGTCTCGATGAAAGAAATGCTACTGCTGTTGTGGAGAAAACCAGCTTCTTTCATCTTGGCCAAAAACAACCATAATCTGTGCCAACTTAGGATCAATGTCACCATAATGTACTTCATCCATATGAAGTAATTATGACACCTCACATCATAATCAAACCTCTTCATTAAACTTACCATTTAAAACCCTTATTTTCTTTCTCCGTAAATGGTCACTTTCCATTAATGATTTCGCCTGAAAATGCATTTCATTCCCGTCATTCCAATGCGTCATCATCTATGTTAGAGCTTTTTCTTGTATAATCAAAATAGATAAATAAATAACCAACTCTATAACTCCTAACCTCTTATTCTAAACAAGATAAAGTCTAATTGATGAGGATGAATCCTCCTACTTTGACCTCCACAAACTCAGATGGGTGTACTTTAAACAGATTACTGCTTCTTAGTAACTATAATAGTGGATCACTGATTTACCTATTGCCTTTTACTATATCAACTTAATGGAACAAGATTATTATGATCAATTTGACACAGAGCTTAATAAGCCACACCATAAACATGACACTAGCTAAAATCGGTGAAATAAGGATTCTCATCCTTCTTATTTTTAGAGTTCCTTGACTCGAGAAGGCTAACCTAGATGATTCTCTCTCTAAGGAATCAACAAGCTAAATTGTATTCTCAAATACAACTACTTAAGAATATATATTCTTTATAACATTAAAGTAAATGATTGGTTATCTTGATGTTGATGATGAATGACTGCTAATCAAATCCTAGACCAGTGCCTTATTCTTGGGAAAAGAGTCAAATGAGATGTAAATCCACAACAAACTAATTAATTTAAATACAACATA
The DNA here is from genome assembly GCA_018584345.1 of Thuja plicata. NCBI lineage: Eukaryota > Viridiplantae > Streptophyta > Pinopsida > Cupressales > Cupressaceae > Thuja > Thuja plicata. Next base: position 3,361,546 of record MU223762.1, read on the forward strand.
CAGTTCAGATAGAATGCCTTACAGACTACCTTTTCATTCCCTCACCCCTACTATCAAATTCTCACACTGATATTTATCTCTCTGGAATCACTCATAAGAATTACTCCCTCCTTGAAAGAAACTTATAAGCAATTTGCACAGTTACCTTATAACTGGTATGTTTGAGATGCCTTACAAATTAAACATACAAGAGCATAAACATAAATATAAGAAGACAACAAAGATATAGAATAGGAAACTACCTTGTATTTTATTAATATGATGTTGCTTCAATACATTCAAAGACTAAAAGCTTAAAAACTCAGACAAAAATAAGAAGTCTATCTCACATTTGTATATTTCACCATGCTTACAATTCTGTTACACTGGCTATTTATAGAAAACAAGCCATCTCAGAATCCTTAAAGACTTAACGACGCAACAAGCTTTGGATGGCTGGACTTAACCCTAAAAGTAATAAAGACAAAATTACATTTAGACCTTCAAGTGGTGGAAGGACAAAATAAGGAAAAGATCAAATCTAATTTCCAAATCTTTGATAGCTGGCACCTTTGTCTATATATGTTCGGGATAACTTCTTGTAGTTGTTGCAAGACCTAGTGACCGCCAATACAAGCTAACTTACACTAATCCTTTTTGATAATTATCCTCCCTGTGCTCATAGATCAGATGCCAAGTGCCTCTTCACTCTTCATCTAATATATCTAGGTCAATGGCTGCAGGATTTTTCTTCTTGGGCTTTGTGCCGACATCCCATTCTACAACCTCTACCTACAAAGGAAAATTAAAGCTCTAGATGTTCTATAATTGTTCCTTTTGTCTGTCCCATCTGGCATCTGTGATGAGCTTGACATCTGTTACAAAATTATTAAAGTTTGTTTCTAACTTAAAAGCCTCATCTAAGGTTTTATTAAACCTATCCATATCTAATGCAATATTATCTGCAATAAATGCCTCTTTAATAGGTAGTAAGGTATCAAATTCACCTTTCCAATCTAATATTGCTTTGATCTTATTTCCATCTCCCTTTATTGGAGGAATAAATCTATTAAAGTCTAGTCCAAACATGTTGATTATGACTTGTATTTGATTTGCCTTGCCCTTAAAGAAAGACAAAGTGGCTCAAATTTGCTCAATCTCTTCTCTAACTTGACAGACAATCTTAGGGAGATCTTCCCTAAGTGGTTGTAAAGCTGCTAATCTCTCAAAAAGTGTTGCCCTTCCAGACCAAGTTCCAAAATAAGGGTTTAAAGTTGAAATATGATTATTGACCTATGTTTCTAGGTTGGGTAGCTTACTGAAAGCATTATGAACCAAATCAAATTTCTCCTTTAGGATATCAATCCTATGCTTTAGAATCTCCCATAAGGCTTCCAAAGCCACTTTGTTATGATCTTTTCTTGCTTGCTCTATTCTTGTTGAGAAATCCTCTGTAGTCTCAGTTTGAGCATCTACAACTTGTTTAGGAGTCAAGATATTCTTGGGAGCTTCTTGTATCTTTTTTATTTAACTCCTTCACCTTTCCCTCTAGTGCTTTGATCTTGATCAAACACAATTATCTATCCTTTACAACAACACTAGATTCGTAAAAAAGCTTCTGAAATCTTTTTGACATTTCCTCTACTTTGGCTTCATTTAAGTGTGCAAAATGTGATAGAGTTTGAGATATTTCTATATCACTAGTGTTATAGATAGACCAAATGATCTTAACCCCATATTTATTTTCTTGTACATTGATTAGAGAAGGCTTTTGTGTTTTAGGTGCAAGGGACCACATTGCCAATGTCTGAGATCATGGATCATATCCACATCCTTTGATCATGTCACTGATTTATGTCTCTAAAGACAACTTTGCATCTAGCTGCCTTCTGATTTGATCAATGATAAAGGCAGAGGCCAGATCCCATCCTTCTACCAACAACATCCCACTAGATTTTACCAATTGTTTGGCTTCCTCTAGTGTCATTTTTTCAGTCTCAGGGTCATATGCTTGTATAACCTACAAGGCATCATTTGGCACTGCATTATCCTCTATCAACTGAAATTGGAATCTAACTTGCTCTTTTTTTACCCAAATCAGGAAATCTTTGAACTCTTTAGTTTTGATGAAATTGTCATCATTTATGAACTATTCTTGATGTAGCACTCTTTCATCTTGGCATAGTAGGAGGGGTATTTCAATTTCCTCTTGTTCATCCCCTCTTACTTTCTTTCCTTCTCTTATTGCTTTCCTCAACTGGTGACCATAAGCTCTGTTTCCAATAATCATGGCACTTATCTTATCATTTTTCTTCTCATGTGCCTTAATATGGGAAGGGTCTCCTATCTCCAACTTCTATTTCTTTTTAGGTGGTTCATTAGTTACCTCAATGTCAGGTACTTTTGTAAGGTCTACCTCGATGGTCTGCTCTATGGAGGGTGGCTGATCCACAGGAGGAGGGCTATGAACATAGTAACCTCCATCACTGTCCTCATCATACTCTGAAGAAGAGTGTTTTTCTGGACCTCTATCTTTATCTTCAATTAATTATTCTAGTTGATTGCACAAAGTATTGTAAGACCATCATTTTTGTGAGTCTGTGTATGTAGGGCACATCTGGAAAGAAACCCCCAAAGGAAATTCTCTTCTTATTTATTTGTATCTCAAGGCTTATTAGATCCTTGTATTGATCAGCCCTTCTTGCCACTTCATTGTCTTCTAAGATATTTATGATCAAATCCTCTTCTACGAACTCTTCATGTTCCTTAATGGTTGTTATGCTCAGAGTCAAGAGTTTATTGGCACTCTTAATGAAATCCTCTGGGTCTATATACCTATAAATGGCTACACTCATTATGTAGTGACTCAACCATTTGTTTACTAAATCCATGGCTCTTTTACCAATTAGGAAGGTCAAAATCTTGAACTATCTGGTTGTAAATGTACCCTTCCTATGAGCAACCAGGTGCTCCTTGTCAGTCCACATCAATTGCCGTATGAATTCCACTGCAACTATCCTAGGAGGCACATATTATGGGATTATATGAGGAGGTTGGAAGCATCCATAAACCCTCATCAAAGTAAATCCTTTCTCTAAGTAAAAATCTCCCTAAATATGGTCTCTTGGCCATTTATCTACAAATTGACAAGGTCTAAGGAGTTGTAGAACCTTGGTGGGCAATCTTGTCACATTTGCACCTATCATCTCCAAAATAGGATATGTAATCCAATTATGAAAAGAATAATACTCATTCTCATTAGAGGTGTAGTTCCAAACCCTAAGACACATTTGTAAAGGGTTTGGTTTACCATAGAAAAATAGCTTAGACCTTAAATTCTGTGTATCCAAACTGTTAACATTGAAATATAAGATTAAATGCATTAAAAGGGAATAATACATAAAACTGGGATTTGGAATGGAACATATATCAATAAATCCCTAATGCACCTTGTCTATGACATACCGAATGTAGTCATAATCAGTGTTGACATGTGCATTTTGTAGGTCCAGGATGATCATCAGAATATCTGCAATTAATCTCTCAGGGCCCCCATCTACTCCCAAAACTTTACACAATCCATAAGAAATGTACTTCGTGTAGAAGATTAAATCTTTATAAAAATAAGGTGCCATGCATATTATATCAGCAATATAATTTCTATTTGACTTAGGTGTATAGGTTTGGATTAACTTGCCAACAATAGCAGTTTCTCTGGTATATCTACTTTGTAACTTTGTGAGATCAATCTCTATAGAACAAGGGTGGTGTATATCGAAGGCTTTCATGAAAGAGGCCCTATCTAAAGTGATCAGAGTTGTTCCATCACTTTTATTAATGGTTTTGGACAAGGGATCATACTTTTTAGATAGCTCTACTAACAAGACTATGTCTACAAAAATATCAGGGACAATCAACTTCCCTAAACCTGATGTCCATGGGTTTGAAATGGGAATTGGGCTATCCTTATTACTAGAAAAATACTTGAAAAGATGATAAATTAAAACCAATGGGGTCCTATGATCTATACAATATACTAAATCATGAGTAAAACTTTCAACATTTACCTTTTTACCCTGACTGGATCTAGGCAGTAGATTCACAAACTCCTCAGAATCATTTCTTTTTCCCTTCTAGTCATCTTCTGCTCCTTTACTCACTCCACTGGTTGAAGCTCTACTCATGGTTGGTTGGCTCATCTTTGTGCTTTCTGAATACCCTTACTAAGACAATTCTATTGTGAAAGACAAACTCTATACTGCAAATTGCTCTGAGACTCACACAATTCTCTGTTTCTAAATGCTCTGAAATTATGCAAATTCTTGGCTCTGCAACTCTGAAAACTTGGTAAACTAGAATTATGAAAGATATGCCTATTTATCATCAATAAATCAATCAAGCCAAGGATTTGAAAGCTTTACTCAGTCAATTATATCTTAATTTTGCGTACCCTGACATTAATTCTTTCCCTAGCCGTGGCATTCGAAGTCAACAGATGGTCAATTTTGAATGAGCCAATTGGGATAGTCATGAGTGTCTTTTGTCATTTTAAAACCTTATTATATAAAACTAGGCCATATATTTGATATGTTTGGCTTATTTTATCATAGCTCAGCAAATCTTATACACGTCAAGATCTCTTCACCTTAATAGGTTAACTCTTTACATCATGGTACGAGAAAACCCTTTGTAATTTTTGCCTTACTCTGACCATAGTTCTCTTTTAGAGATTGCGCGACTGTTCTGTCTCTTAGTCTCCTAGAGTTTACCTTAACCCATGTTTGATCCTGAGATCATACATGCACCACATGATCTAAATCCAATCAACAGCCTTCACTGAATCTCATATTAATCTTATTCTTTCTGAATCTGTCTGGAGATTACGCGACCACCATTGATTACCTTTTAATCTAACGATTCGTGCTAGATCTCTTTAGTTTTAACTTTAACTTTAGTTGGTTATGAGATTACATGACTATAAGCTATCTCAAGGTCGCTAAAGAAATTCCATAACAACACATTTACCTTGAGACTTCACACCCATCACAGGATCTGAAATAACTTGAACACGTGTCAGCATCTGGAACATTTTCTCTGAATCGCTGAAATCCTTGAGACTCTTTGAATTTTCTAAGCGATTAAACGACAACCATAAGATTAGATCATAATCTATGGTTTAGATTCATTTACATCAAACTTGACCTATCTCTGTTTAACCATGATTTATCTGGAGACTTACCGACTGAGTAAATCTCCAAATCGCTAAAGGTTTCATCTGACTCAAGTTTGATATAGAGATTAAATGCTAGCCCTATGATCTTTCTTTCATCAACGACTATCACTAGATCTCATAAGCTTTATGCACTTTATGGAATTCTTCCGAGAACACGTGCCCATCCTTGATTCCTTCTTAATCCAACGGTCTACGCTAAATATCTTAATCTTTTATTAATTTTTACTCTCATCTTGCGATTAAACGCCATCCACATGATCATCTTTAAATTTGACAGTTGTCGCTAGATCTCATAACATTTAACTTAACCCTTGGTTCCTTCTGAGATCTCACGACTGAATGAATATGGTAACCATGTTTTAACTTTGATTTGTTTACGAGACTTCACGACTAAAAGAAACTCAAAGTTGCCATACCATTTCTTAACTCAAGGTTTGCTTCAGAGATTTCATGCCAACCGCCATATCTTAATCTTATCAATGACCCGTGTTTAATATCTTAAACCTTCAAATCATATTCTTTATCTTGCGATATAACGCAAACAAGGCCCTGTGTTGAGTCTCTTAATAAAAGGAATATTCAGACATGTTATAAGAGATTAAGCAACCAACTTTAAAAACATAAAAAGGGCACATAACTTAAGTGATTTGAAACTTATGAAAAAGGTAACTATAAATTAGAAACCAATTGCGAAGAACTAGGTTTCTTGCTTTGACATGGATAAAATTGACCTAGAACCTAGGGTTTTACATATCTTATTGATTTTATCACTTGGAGATCAGCATTTGCAGGAAAATTTGATAGCATTTTGGACAAGAATTGACATTTTATGCAAGAACATCACTGGGAACCCAAAAATTTTACAACAAGATTTCAAAACTGGAAATATACCCAATAGTGGCTTTATCTAAGGATGTTTGAATGTAATTTCATAACAAGAACCACAGATCTATGGGATGCAGACCTCTACTAACCTACTTCAGAAGGAAACACGCAACAAAAGCAAACACACCTGTACATAATATACAAAGCTACTGTGCATGGAAAAAAAAATTAATTGAAGAAAGGTTTCAAAAATTGTCCATGCACTGGCAATTCAAATACTTCTCCCTCCATATTCCTTAAGTATTATGAATCTTTTCTAAAAGTTTGATGAATAAAAAAGAGGACTAACCATAATGATTCAAACTTCTTATGCTTCCCCTTGTCTTCAACCATGACATTCCATTGAAGAACCAAGTCATCAGGCTGAAACTTCCTGTTACTCGCTCTTTTATCAAATAGGTACTTCATTTTCTGTTGTAACTTGATGTTTTCCTTTTGACTATATTTTTTGATTTCATCAAGTTCTCTTAGATGCATAATTCTATCTTGCATAGGTTTAGAAACATCTAGATGCTCTCCTTGAATAAACGTGTACACTGGAAGAAAATTATTCATAGGCATTCTAGATTTCTTACCATATACTAGTTCAAAGGGAGACTTACTTGTTACTTTTTTCACAGTGATCATGTCAGCTCATAAAGCAAGTTTTAGTTTTGAATGCCAAGCTCTCTTGTTTTTCTCAAGGGTTTTTTTTTAGAATTTTCAATATACTCTTATTACTTGTTTCAGATTGGGCATTGTCTTGGGGATGATATGGGGAAGAGTGTGACATCACAATTCCATATTCATCACAAAAATCCTTAAGTTCATTTGACCTGAAACACATAGCATTGTCCAATATAAATTTTACAGGGAGACCAAATATGGTCAGAATATTCTCCATCATAAAAGCAGTGACCTGTTAGGAATAACAATCCACAAGATAACTGAGAGGGGGGGTGAATCAGTTATAATCTAGATTATTAAACTTTATAATTTATAAACCAAATATGTAAATGTAAATGATAACACAGTAATAGACAACACCATAACACAATATTTGTTGTCAAGGAAACCCTGCTAAAGGTAAAACCTCGATGGGAATTAACACCCACAAATAATGTACTAAGAGTACAATATCCCTATTAAAAGATATTAGCCCTGTTAGGAGCTTGTTACAACATTACAATACACAGTCCCTGTTAGGAGATAGAACCTATTAGGAGTCAAAGAAAATAGTAGGCTCACTGCCAAGACACACTGCCCAAAGAAGGTTAAATCTACCCTCAGGGATTTACAATCTGAATCAAGTGTATAAGGCAAATACACATTCCAGCGAACTGTCTGATAGAAACTATGTTTGCTTGGTCAGTTCCAATGATGTATCAACTCTGCTTTGTATCCAGTAGTCAACAAGCTTCGCAGCTTCCACACTTCTCTTTCTTTTCTCTGTCACACTTCTTCACGAGAATTTATATTTCATATATACCCTCTTACAATAATTAATTAGGTCAGCCAGTTAAGCTTTCCTAATACATAATTAACTAGGTCGGCCAATTAAGACTTTCCATCATACAAATAATTACATAGCCCCTTGCAAAGATACACACAGTATCTATAACAAGTATACAACATTTACAATTCATTACATATACTTTCAGATCCGTAATTCATGCTCTCAATTAATTTCACACGCTACATGTCTGAAGTCGGCTAGTTAATAGGTCCTCTCCAGAATACATGCCACAACTGATGTCATCAATAACCAATCAACAATAAAACTCAACCCATTACTCTATCATATGTGGGTTGTCCATCAGTAAGATCACAAGTTCATAAATATCTTCACCAAAAAGATATACCTGAAACACAGAGACCTTCTCTGTCCAAAATCACAGTTATAGCCCAGAAAACCAGTCTTCACTAGATCAAATATAACATCCACAGTAGGTAACATAAATTCAAGTGACCTTAGGGGTAATTTTAGTACACATCCTTCTGCATAATTCCAACTTTGATAATTCTGAATCATCCGTACAGTGTCCATAAACTCCATTCAGTTAAGTAGCCAGTCTATCTTCTTCATAGAAATATATATTGACATCAATGACAAAACATGAATATCAACAACATGATCAGTGACTAAAACTGATATCATCCAACAATCTCCCCCTTTGGCATTGATGGCAACATATCTGAAAATCCATATGCATCAACCCAAAAGTACTCTCTCTCAATACAATCTTCTCAATATCCTCAACACAAATCTCCCCAAAATAGTATGGATTTTCACATAGATTTCTTCCCCCTTTGGTAGCAATGGCAAAGGGTGCCATAATTCATCTATAGTCTTCTGTAAGATGTAGCTTTTTCAAAGCTTCATGTCCAATTAGCTAGGTGCAAGATCACCCAAATGTACTACATAGTATTCTCCTGCGATCAGTCCCCCTAAGGAGTAGATCCATTCATCAAGTCCAGAGAATGATATAGCTCTGAGATCCACTAGACTGATGCACATCTGCATCATTTAATTTTCACTGGGAGGGGCTATCACCCCAAGCATGCCTTTGAGATATTCAAAAGCATCTTTTGGCAAAGGTTTAGTAAATATATCTGATACCTGTTCTTTTGTGCTAATATACTCCAGTTTAATCTCTCTATCTGCTAGCTTCTCCCTTAAGAAATGATACTTGATGGAAATATGTTTAGTCTTTGAATGCATTACAAGATTCTTTGACATATTCACTATGCTGGTGTTATCATAGTGGATAACCACTGGTTCTTTGAAAATTATTCTAATGTCCTTCAACATTTGTATCATCCAAACAACTTGTGTATAGTTTATTGCAGTAGCAACATACTCTAACTCAGCAGTAGATTGAGCAATACAGTTCTGCTTCTTTCTCGACCAAGAAACTAGCCTCTTTCCAAGGAAAAATGCTCCACCACTTGTGCTCTTCATGTCATCCACATTACCTGCCCAATCAGCATCAGTAAAAGCCTGAAATGTAAAATCATCAGATTTTTCATACCATAATCCATATTCTACTGCCCCTTTCAAATATTTTAAAATTCTTTTCACAGCAACAAAATGTGTCTCTTTAGGATCTGCCTGATATCTAGCCACAATTCCAACTGCATTGATCATATTTGGTCGAGTGTGTGTCAAATATTGTAGACCTCAATCATTGATTTGTACTTAGTCTGCCCAACACTTTGAGTCTCATCATTAAAGGCTACTCACAACAAGAAGGCATAGACTATGAAGAAACATTTGCACCTATTGCTAGATTGGAAGTTGTGAGACTATTCCTTGCTTATGTTGCACTTAAAGACTTCAAAGTGTATCAGATGGATGTGAAATCAGCATTCTTGAATGGTGACCTAGAAGATGAAGTGTACATTGAGCAACCTGATGGTTTTCCTTTAGCAGATGATGAAAACATGGTTTGCAGACTGAAGAAGGCACTGTATGGAATGAAACAAGCACTGAGGGCATGGTATGCAAGACTGGATAAACATCTACTTCGTCTTGGTTTCAGAAAAGGTAATGCAGACAATAATTTATATTTAAGAATTGATGAAGATGGAATCTTAATTATAGAAGTTTTCCATTCCAAATTTCTTCAACATTTCCTTAAGATACCTAGTCTCAGATATAAATATGCCATTCTTACTCTAATTAATTTGCAAACCAAGAAAAAATTTCATCTCACCAATCATTGACATTTCAAACTCATTCTCCATTTCTTTAGCAAACTTTTTACTCATTTTATCATTTCCTCCAAAAATGATATCATCAACAAAAACTTCTATAATTAAGATTCCATCTTCATCAGTTTTTAAATACAAATTATTGTCTGCATTACCTTTTCTAAAACCAAGACGAAGTAGATTTTTATCCAATCTTGCATACCATGCCCTCAGTGCTTGTTTCAGTCCATACAGTGCCTTCTTCAGTCTGGAAACCATGGTTTCATCATCTGTTAAAGGAAAACCATCAGGTTGATCAATGTACACTTCTTCTAGATCACCATTCAAGAATGTTGATTTCACATCCATCTGATACACTTTGAAGTCTTTAAGTGTAGCATAAGCAAGGAATAGTCTCACAACTTCCAATCTAGCAATAGGTGCAAATGTTTCTTCATAGTCTATGCCTTCTTGTTGTGAGTAGCCTTTACATACCAGTCTAGCCTTGTTTCTTACCACTATGCCTTCCTCATCCATTTTGTTTTTGAAAACCCACTAAGCGCCAATCACATTCTTGTTCTTAGGTCTTGGAACCAATTCCCAAGTATTGTTCTTCTTTATCTATTCTATTTCTTCTTCCATGGCTTTCGTCCAAGATTCATCTTCAAATGCTTCATCAGTAGTCTTTGGTTCAAATTGAGAAATCAAACAAATCTCATCTCTAAATTTAGATCTAGTCATCATGCCTTTGCTTGCATCACCAATAATTTGGTCTTCAAGGTGGTTTTTATTTACATACCTTGGTGTCATTAATATCTCAGTAGCTTCGACCTATTCTTCTTCTTCAATCTCATTCTCGATCATCAAGGGTCCTTCAAGTTCAACAATAACTTCTCTTGATTCTTTTATCTAACCACAATCATACATTCTTTCCTGAATTTGAAATTTCTCATCTATCCTCACATTGGCGCTTTCAATTAGTTTCCTCAGTCTCAGATTGAAACATTTATATGCTTTACTCTTAGTGGAATAACCAAGAAAGATTCCTTCATCACTTCTAGCATCAAACTTGCCTATTTAATCATCTCTTTTGATATAACATTTACTACCAAATATTCTAAAAATTTTCACAGTAGGTGCATGATCAAACCATAATTAATAAGGAGTTTTATTTGTACCTTCTCTGATCTAAATTCTATTTAATGTGTACACAACAGTGCCAACTTCTTCTCTCCAATGAACATGTGATACATTTCCTTCCAGCAACATAGTCCTTGCAGCATCTAATATGGTTTTGTTTCTTTGCTCTGCTATCCCATTCTATTGTGGAGTTCTAGGAGCTGAAGTCTGTCTATGTATTTTATTTTCTTCACAGTATGTATTAAACAGTTCTGATGTAAACTCTCCTCCTCTGTCTGATCTCAAACATTTTATCTTTAAACCAGATTCATTCTCAACTTTCACTTTGAACAACTTGAACTTGTCAAATGCTTCAGATTTCTCTCTCAAATATGTAACCCACATCATTCTAGAAAAGTCATAAAAAAAAGTATAAAATACCTTTCACCATAGTATAATCTTATTCTTATAGGATCACATAGATATGTATGCACCAGATCCAACTTCCCTTTTGATGAATAAGCTTTGCTCTTGAAATTTCTTCGAGTCTGTTTCCCCATAACACATTCTCTATACATAGTGTTAGATGGCTTTACAATTCTAGGTATATCTCTAACTACCTTTTTCATACTTGCCTTCACAATTTTATCAAAATTAACATGACAAAATCTTCTGTGCCATAACCAACTGTCATCAACCTTTGCAACAAAACAAGAAGCTTCAGATGTGTTCAATTCAAATACATTACCTATGGATTTAGTACCAGATGCTATCAATTCTCCTATTTTTCTCTTGATAGAACATTTTCCATTTATGAATTTCAGTTGATAACCCTTGTCCACTAGTTGTCCAACGCTCAACAAATTGTGCTTATGTCCATCAACAAGTAATACATTGTCAATGTTAGTCTTTCCATCCAAGGAAATAGATCCAATTCCAATAATAAGTTTAGGAGTATTGTCACCAAATATAACAACACCACCATCATGTCTTTTCAAACTCACAAACTTATTTTTATCTCCAGTCATATGATGTGAACAACCACTATCTATGACCCATTCAGATTTCTTTTCAACTCGAGATACTGATGCTTTTTCTTCATGCATAGGTTCATCATCCTTAATAGAAATAAATCCAATTTCATCATAATCACCATTCTCATCATCAGAGATACCTTCAATAGCATAATAACATTCCTTATCCTTTGAGAACTTAGACTTGAAAAAAATAGGTTTGTGCTTTGGAATTCCTGTAGGACATCTAGATGCAAAATGACCTATCTTGTTACATTAAAAATATTTCAAAGGTAATTTTCCCTTAAACTTACCCTTACCTCTCTTTTCTCTTCTAGAAATTAGCGCAACAACTTCATCTAGCTTTATTTCTTCTTCCTGTATCTGTTCTCATTCATTAGCATAGGCTCCAAGTTCTTCTTTTAGATCATTACTGCTCATGCTTGCATTTCTAGGTAAGATTCTTTTGCTTTTATGCACATTTTCTTTGAATGTTGACTCAACCTTAGGTAGAGTTTCTCCCAATTTTGTGTCTTTAAATGTAGTTAGCTTGCCAATCAACATCTCTCTGGTGAAGTTCGGTGTCAAAGGTATGATCTCCTCTATGGCTTGAACCTTGGTTCTATATGCAAGTGTCAAAGATTTGAGTGTCTTTACAATAACTTCTTCCTCACTGTAAGTTCCTCCAGAGTTCCTAATACCAGTAACTACCTCAGTAATTCTGTGTGCATATGATTGGATGTTCTCATCTTCTCTCATCTTTAGTGATTCCATCTTTGTCTTCTAGTTTTATAACTTTGCTTGATTTGTAAATTTGTCTCCAACATATAGTGCTTCCAGTCTTGACCAGATTTCATGTGTAGAAAGTCCTTTACTTCAGTAAATTCTCCTTTTGATAATGCGTTGATTAAGGATTCCCTTGCAACCATATTGCATGAGAATAACTTCTTTTGATCTTCAGTGGTTTTTTCTAATTCATCCTCAGTCACTATCTTTTCCTTCTTCTTTGTTATCATCTAGTAATCAATTCCTAGACATAGCAAATGTGTTCTCATCTTGTTCTGCCAACTGTCAAAGTTTTCAGAGTCAAACTTAGACTATCCTTCTTGTAGTAAGTCATCTTCAAGATCACCTCAAGTTGTTAAAATTTCTCTCTGAGGACAAATAGCTCTGATACCAGTTGTTAGGAATAATATTCCACAAGACAACTGAGAGGGGGGGTGAATCGGTTGTAAGCTAGATTATTAAACTTTATACTTTATAAACCAAATCTGCAAATGTAAATGATAACACAGTAATAGAAAACACCATAACACAATATTTGTTGTCGAGGAAACCCTGTTAAAGGTAAAACCCCGGAGGTAATTAACACCCACAAATAATGTACTAAGAGTATAGTATCCCTGTTAAAAGATATTAGCCCTGTTAGGAGCTTGTTACAACATTATAGTACATAGTTCCTGTTAGGAGACAGGCTATGTTAGGAGTCAAAGAAAATAGTAGGCTCACTGCCAAGGCACACTTCCCAAAGAAGGTTAAAGCCACCCTCAAGGATTTACAATCTGAATCAAGTGCATAAGGAAAATACACATTCCAGCGAATTGTCTAATAAATACTGTCTTTGCTTGGTCAGTTCCAATGATGTATCAACTCTGCTTTCTATCCAGTAGTCAACAAGCTTCACAGCTTCCACACTTCTCTTTCTTTTCTCTGTAACACTTCTTCACAAGAATTTATCTTTCATATATACCCTCTTACAATAATTCATTAGGTCAGTCAATTAAGCTTTCCTAATACACAATTAACTAGGTCGGCCAATTAAGGCTTTCCATCATACAAATAATTACATAGCACCTTGATAAGATACACATGATATATATAATAAGTATACAACATTTAAAATTCATTACATATACTTTCAAATCCGCAATTCATGCTCTCAATTAATTTCACACACTACATGTCTAAAGTCGGCTAGTTAATAGGTCTTCTCCAGAATACATGCCACAACTGAAGTCATCAGTAACCAATCAACAATCGAACTCAACCCATTAATCTATCATATGTCAGTTTTCCATTAGTAAGATTGCAAGTTTTGAAATATCTTTTCCAGAAAGATGTACACTAAACACAGAGACTTGCTCTGTCCAGAATCACAGTTAAAGTCTAGAAAACCAATCTTCACTAGATCAACTGTAACATCCACAGTAGGTAACATAAAGTCAAGAGACCTTAGGGATAAGGTCAGTACACATCCTTCTACATAATTCCAACTTTGATCATTTGGAATCATCTGTATAGTCTCCATACACTCCATTCAGTTAAGTATCCAGTCTGTCTTCTTCATAGAAATATATGTTGACATCAGTGACAAAACATGAATATCAATCACACGATCAGTAACCAAAACTAATATCATCCAACATGACCACCTTACTAGTTTCCTTCTTTGTAGGAATATCCTCTATCCATTTTGTGAAATAATCTATAGCAACTAGTATCCAACTACGTCCACCACTAGATTTTTCTGAGAACTCTCCAATGAAGTCAATCCCCCACATGGAAAACGGTGCCTCAACAACTATAGGATTTAGCAATAGGGCAACTGAAAATTTCAACTTGTTTGAAAATATTTGACAGTGTTCACATTTTATAATAAAGGAATGAGCATCTTTGAATAAGCAAGGCCAATAATAATCAGCTCTCAAAATCTTATGAGTAGTAGTTTTGGCAAAGTAATGTCCACCACACACACTAGCATGCATTTCTGCTAAGACCTTTTTAGGTTGACCCTGATCTAGACATAATAAAAGTACACCATTTATATCTTTCCAATATAGATCTCCTTGTACTAATGTGTACCTTTGAGCTTGCAACCAGAGAGTTCTTTTCTGATATCTATCATAACCATAGGGCACTTGGAATTTTTGAGATAGTACATGATATCAACATAATAAGGTTGTCTTTCAATACTAGTTACAGTTGAATCTTGTTCTTTTGTGTTATTTATTTGAACCAAGTCCAAATTCTCTTTAGTCATTAGCTTTGCTAGGCCTTGTCCTCTTACTAATTTGGTAATGTGGATGTCCAAGTTAAATTCTTGAATCCTATTGATCCACTTACATCGTTTACCAGTAACTTCTGACTGAGTAAGAATATCCTTGACTGCTGCATGAGGTACATATGCATTCACTTTTGTACAGAACAAATAAGGTCTGAACGATTTTACTACTTTAACCAAGGCATATGCTTGTTTCTCTATCATCTCATAGTTCAAATCTAGGGCTTGGAAAGATTTACTGAAAAACACAATGAGATTCTCATAACCCTTCTCATCTTTCTGTAGTAATACAACAACAATTGTATGAAAATATGCAAAAGAAAATATTGAGAATAGCTTACTGTAATCAGGAGACCTTAAAACAAGTGCTTCTTGAACTTCCTTTTTTATTTTCTCAAAAGTCAATTGTGTTTCTTCATCCCATTTAAACTTTGCATCCTTTTTCAATAACTTAATGATAGGTTTTACAATCTCTACAAAGTTAGCAATAAATCTTCTTACAAAATTAATCTTTCCTAAAAAATATTGTACCCCTTTGATAGTTTTTGGAGCAATGACCTTCTGAATTGATTTTATCCTCTCTGGGTCAATTCTTATTCCATCTTTTGACACTATATGTCCCAAAAAAATTCCTTCTATTACTGCAAAGTGACATTTTCTAGGACTCAAAGAAACACCACATTCCAAAGCCTTATTAAAAATCTTTTCTGGGTGTCCACAATGGTCCTCTACTTTCTTGGAATATGTTATCAAATTATCTTGATATATACCATGAATAAGTCAATAAATTCTTTGAATGCAACATCCATGGTTCTCTAAAATGTTGCCCCTGCATTTATAAGGCCAAATGGCATTCTAATGTACATATATGTCCCCCATGGAGTAGTAAATGCACTTTTAAATTGTTTTGATTCTTTAAATAATACCTAGTTGTAGCCCGAAAAACCATCCATCATTGACAATAGCTCACAACCAGTAACCTTATGCAACATTGCCTCCATATTAGGTAAAAAGTAATTATCCTTCAAAGATGCAATGTTCAAGTTTCTAAAATCAACACAAAGCTTTATATCACCATTCTTTTTCCTTATTGGGACTAGATTGGAGACCCAAGTTGAATGTCTTATAGGTTGAATAATCCATGCATCCCTTAACTTCATCAACTCTTATTGCATTTTGGGAGCCAATAATGGGTTGATTGGTCTCTACTTTTGTCTAAATGGCTTAGCATCTTGTTTCAGTGGGATATCATGTTGAAAAAGGTCTTCCCTATAGGCTTTCAAACCCTCATAAGACCAAGAAAACACATGCTTATGTTTCTTGAATAACTTTATCAGATTTGATCTAAAATAGGAATCTAGCCTCTTTCCAATATACACTATTTGAGGAGTGGTTTCTGATCCTAAATTTACTTCCTCCAAATCCGCAATTTTAGCATTGCTCATTTTTATAAATGATCATCTTGATTATTGAACAATGCTTCTAATTATATCAGCCCTTTGGGAATTTGATTAAAACTCAACTGAACAACCTCATTCCCCAAAACAATATCCTTGCCATCAATCACCTCAACTAGAGAGTTACAATCTATATGCTGGTCTTCATAATGGTCAAGGCACTGAATAAATCTGAGAATATCTTGGTCATCCTCAAAACTTTCCAGTTGTAAATATTATCAGGGACAACTGTCTACTCTTAAATTCCACTATTGATACCCCACTCAAAGTCAAATCACCATTTTTTAGGGTAACATTAGCTAAAAAATCTGCCATGATGTTTTTTGACATCTCTATCCAGTTAATCTTAAAGGCATCAAACATTTCAATATGATCCAAAATAGCATGTTTGTACATTTTCAATCTGTCATTTTTTACAACATATTTGGATATAACTTGTACTACTACAAGCTCAGAGTCACCATAAAATTTTAAACATTTAATTCCATGCTTAGTAGCAATATTTAACCCCAAAGACAAGGCTTCATATTCAACAGTATTATTTGTACACTAAAAATTTAATAAGAAAGAGTACTTGAATGTTGTACCTTAGGGAGAAATGAATAGGACACCAGCTCCCAATCCCTCTTTATAATAGGCTCCATCCAAATACATCAGCCATAAACCATCATGTTGTGTATTCAACTCTTCAATAAATGCATCAAGTTTTTTGCATTGAAGAATAATTTTCTCTACTCTAAAGTTTTCCATGTCTATTTCTACACAATAATTAATGTTAGTTTTTTCATTCAATTCAATCATATTAGGAGTCTTGCTTTCCCTAGACACCTTGACATTGTTACAAGCAATGTTGAAAGTAGAAAAAGATAAATCGCATTGAATACTTCCACCCATTGAAGCACTCCATTTTCTTGATAGCGACATGCCATAATGAGGTGGAATATCAAAAACCAATACACTCATTGTTAACATTGTTTCAAGAGATATTTCTAAGCTATACGGAAAAGCCTCAATAGTACCAATAATAGGTATCTCTCTAGAGTCCATTGCCTGACATCTTCCATGAGGAGTGTCTACTTGTAGTCCCATTGACCTCCTTATTTTTGCAGGCATAACAGTATTAGATGCTCCAGAATCTATCATATAATTTTTAAACATCCTACCATTAATAACCAGAGTTAAGAAAAAGGGATCAATAACTCCTGAGAAAGTATTTGTATTTATATAAATTTGAGGGATTTTTGAAATCATTCATTCAGGCTCTTTTCCCTTTCTGTCAGACTTCTTCTCAACACCTTCTGGTTTTTGGAGTTTTATTGGAGAAACACTATTTAACACTGTAAGGAATTTTGCCTTATGTTCTTTGATTCTCATCATTTCTAGAAATGGAACCTTATCAATCATTTGTGATAAACACTGATCCATATCAACAGGAGTGTATTTTACATCAAAGGACTTCTATTTTTCAACAATAATATTATTATCCTCAACTTGAATGTTCAGAGTTGACTCTTCCTTCTTTGATTTCTCATTTTCAACCTTAGGATGGGAAGAAGTTGTTTTTGATACTTTCGCCTTTCCTTCATATACAATGTTTGAACCATTTAACTTATTTTCAATCTTGACCTTTGGTTTACTTATATTTTTAGCAAGTCCTCTCTTTTGTATGTACTTGGCATCTTTTCTATTTTCTTTAATAAAGATGCTAGATGGTTGGCTACCTACATCACCAACTACTCTATTCCTCAAGTTATAATTACTTCTTTCTTTAGTAACAAGATCAACATTAATTCTTCCTCTTTCCTTGTCAGAAGGTTTTCTCACTCTAGTATTCATATTGAGAAGATGTGTATGAATATTGAATATTAATTAGCACTGATAACAAATATTTCTTTTATTTTCCACCCAAAACAAGTTGGGAAAATACAACACAACCAAATATGAATACTTAAAAATTATCTCAGCTAGGCTTACTCAACTGTAACTAATTCGACTTTAAAATACCAGAGATTGTTTGAAAGTTCAACAAGATTTTGTAATTCCCCAGTAGAGTTGCCAATTTATTAGAGCTTTTTCTTGTAGAATCAAAACAGATAAATAAATAACCAAATCTATAACTCCCAACCTCTGATTCTCAACAAGATAAAGTCTAATTGATGAGGATGAATCCTCCTTTTACTTTGAGCTCCACAAACTCAGGTGGGTGTACCTTAAATAGATTACTGCTTCTCAGTAACTATAACAGTGGATCACTAATTTACCTATTTCCTTTTACTATATCAACTTAATGGATCAAGATGATTATGATCAATTTGAAACAGAGCTTAATAACCCAAACCATAAACATGATAATAGCTAAAATTAGTGAAATAAGGATTCTCATCCTTCTTCTTTTTAGTGTTCCTTGACTCAGGAAGGCTAACCTAGATGATTCTCTCTCTAAGGAATAGACAAGCTGAATTGTATTCTCATATATAACTACTTAAGTATATATATTATTTATAACAGTAAAGTAAATGATTGTTTATCTTGATGTTGATGATGAATGGCTTCTAATGAAACCCTAGACCAGTGCCTTATTCTTGGGCAAAGAGTCAAATGAGATGTAAATCCACAACAAACTAATTAAGTGAAATACAACATACAGTTCAGATAGAATGCCTTACAGACTACCTTTTCATTCCTACACCCCTGTTATCAAACTCTCACACTGATATTTATCTATCTGGAATCACTCGCAAGAATTAATCCCTCCTTGAAAGAGACTTATAATAAATTTGCATAGTTACCTTATAACAGGTATGTTTAAGATGCCTTACAAATAAAACATACAAGAGCATAAACATAAATATAAGAAGACAATAAAGATATATAATAGGAAACTACACTATATTTTATTAATATGAGGCTTCTTAAATACATCCAAAGACTAAAATATTAAAAAATCAGACAAAAATGAGAACTCTGCCTCATAGTTATATATTTCACCATGCTTACAATTATGTTACACTTGATATTTATAGAAAACTATCCATCTTAGAATCCATAAAGACTTAAGGATGCAACAAGCTTCAGATGGCTAGACCTAACCCTAAAAGTACTAAAGAATAAATTACATTTAGACCTTCAAGTGGTGGAAGGACAAAATAAGGAAAATATCAAATCTGATTTCCAAATCTTTGATAGCTAGCACCTTTGTCTATATATGTTCTGGATAACTTATTGTCGTTGTTGTGAGACTTAGTTACTGCCAATACAAGTTAACTTACACTAGTCCTTTTTTATAATTATCCTCCCCGTGCTCGTAGATCAGGTGCCAGTTGCCTCTTCAGTCTTCATCCAATATAAAAAGGTCAATGGTTGCAGGATTTTTCTTCTTGGGATTTGTCTTGACATCCCATTTTGCAACCTCTACCTCCGAAGGAAAATTAAAGCTCTGGATGTTCTATAATTGTTCCTTTTGTCAGTCCCATATGGCATCTGTGATGAGCTTGACATCTGTTACAAACTTATTAAATTTTGTTTTTTCCTCAAAAGCCTCATCTAAGGTTTTATTAAACCTATCCATATATAATGCAATATTATCTGTAATAAATGCCTCTTTAATAGGTAGTAAGGTATCAAATTCACCTTTCCAATTTTATATTGCTTTGATCTTATTGTCATATCCCTTTATTGGAGGAATAAATCTATTAAATTCTGGTCCAAACATGTTGATTCTAACTTGTATTTGATTTGCCTTTCCCTTAAAGAAAGACAAATTGGCTCCAATTTTCTCAATCTCTTCTCCAACTTGATAGACAATCTCAGGGAGATCTACCCTAAGTGGTTGTAAAGTTGTTAATCTCTCAAAAAGTGTTGCCCTTCCAAACCAAGTTCCAAAATAAGGATTTAAAGTTGAAATATGATTAATGAACTTTGTTTCTAGGTCAGGTAGCTTGCTGAAAGCATTATGAACCAAATCAAGTTTCCCCTTTAGGATATCAATCCTATGCTGTAGAATCTTCCATAAGGCTTCCAAAGCCACTTTATTCTAATCCTTGCTTGCTTGCTCTGTTCTTGTAGAGAAATCCTCTGTATTCTCAGTTTGAGCATCTACAACTTGTTTAGGAGGAGTCAAGATAGCCTTGAGAGCTTCTTGTATTTCTTTATTTAACTCCTTCACCTTTCCCGCTATTGATTTGATCTTGATCAAACACAATTATCCATCCTTTACAACAACACTAAATTCATAAAAAAGCTTCTGAAATCTTTTTGATATTTGCTCTTCTTTGGCTTCATTTAAGTGTGCAAAATGTGTCAGAGCCTGAGATATTTCTAAATCACTAGTGTTGTGGATAGACCAAATGATCTTATCCCCAACTTTATTTTCTTGTACATTGATTAGAGAAGGCTTCTATGTTTTAGGTGCAAGGGACCACATTGCCAATGTCTGAGATCGTGGATCATATCCACATCCTTTGATCATGTCACCAATTTGTGTATCTGAAGACAACTTTGCATCTAGCTACCTTCTGATTTGATCACTGATAAAGGTAGAGGCTAGATCCCATCCTTCTACCAGCAACATCCCACTAGATTTTACCAATTGTCTGGCTTCCTCTGGTGTCATTTTTTCAGTCTCAGGATCATATGCTTGTATAGCCTGCAAGGCATCATTTTGCACTGCATTATCCTTTGTCAATTGCAATTGGTATCCAACTTGCTCTTGTTTTACCCAAATAAGGAAATCTTTGAACTCTTTAGTTTTGATGAAATTGTCATCATTTATGAACTGTTCTTGGTGTAGCACTCTTTCATCTTGGCATAGTAGGAGGGGTATTTCAATTTCCTCTTGTTCACCACCTCTTACTTTCTTTCCTTCTCTTATTGTTTTCCTTAACTAATGATCATAAGCTCTGTCTCCAGTAATCTGGGAACTTATCTTATCATTTTTCTTCTCATGTGCCTTAGTATGGGAAGGGTCTCTTATCTCCACCTTCTATTTCTTTTTAAGTGGTTGGTTAGTTACCTCAATGTCAGGTACCTTTGTAAGGTCTACCTCAATTGTCTTCTCTTATGAGGGTGGTTGATCCATAGGATGAGGGCTATGAATATAGTAACCTCCATCACTGTCCTCATCATACTCTGAAGAAGAGTGTTTTTCTGAACTTCTATCTTTATCTTCAATTAATTCTTCTAGTTGATTGCACAAAGTATTGTAAGACTCCATCATTTTTGAGAGTCTGTTAGGGCACATCTAGAAAGAAACCCCCAAAGGCAATTATCTTCTTCTTTATATGTTTCCCAAGGCTTATTAGATCCTCGTCTTGATTAGGCCTTCTTGCCACTTCATCGTCTTCTAGGATATTTTTGATCAATTCCTCTTCTACGCACTCTTCATGTTCCTGAATGGTTGTTATGCTCAGAGTCAAGAGTTTCTTGGCACTCTTAATGAAATCCTTTGGGTATATATACCTATAAATGGATACACTAATTTTGTAGTGACTCAACCATTTTTTTACTGAATCCATGGCTCTTTTACCAATTAGGAAGGTCAAAATCTTGAACTGTCTGGCTGTAAATGTACCCTTCCTGTGAGGAGCCTGGTGCTCCTTGTCAATCCACATCAACTGCCATATGAATTAAACTACAACTATCCTAGGAGGCACATATTTTGGGAGTATACGAGGTGGTTGGGAGCATCCATAAACCCTCATTAAAGTAAATTCTTTCTCTAAGTAGAAATCTCCCCAATTATGGTCTCCTGGCCATTTATCTACAAATTGACAAGGTCTAAGGAGTTGTAGAGTCTTTGTAGGAAATCTTGTCACATTTGCAACTATCATCACCAAAATAGGATATCCAATCCAATTATGAAAAGCACAATACTCATTCTCATTAGAGGTGTAGTTCAAAACCCTAAGCCACATTTGTAAAGGGTTTGGTTTACTATCGAAAAACACTTTAGGCTTTAAATTATGTGTATCCAAACCGTTAACATTGAAATATAAGATTAAATGCATTAAAAGGGAATAATGCATAAATCTAGGATTTATCATGGAACATATATCAATAAAACTGGAATGCATCTTGTCTATGACATACTGAATGTAGTCATAATCAGTGTTGACATGTCAATTTTGTAGGTCCAAGATGCTCATCAAAATATCTGCAATCAATCTCTCAGGGCCCCCATCTACTCCCAAAACTTTACACAGTCCATAAGAAATTTACTTCATGTAGAAGCTTAAATATTTATAAAAATAAGGTGCCATTCCTGGTATAGCAACAATATAATTTCTATTTGACTTAGGTGTATGGGTTTGGATTAACTTGGCAACAATAGAAGTTTCTTTGGTATTTCTGCTCTGTAACTTTGTGAGATCAATCTCTATAGATCAAGGGTGGTATATATCGAAGGATTTCACGAAAGAGGCCCTATCTAAAGTGATCAAAGTTGTTCCATCACTTTTCTTAATGGTTTTGGACAAGGGATCATACTTTTTAGCTAGCTCTACTAACAAGTCTGTATACAAAAATATCAAGGACTATCAACTTCCCTAAACCTGATGTCCATGGGTTTGAAATAGGAATTGGGATATGCTTATTACTATAAAAAATACTTGAAAAGATGATAACCTGAAACCCCTGGGGTCCTATGATCTCTACAATATACTAAATCATCAATAAAAATTTCATCATTTACCATTTTACCCTGACTGGATCCAGGCAGTAGATTCACAAACTCCTCAGAATAATTTATTTTTCCCTTCTAGTCATCTTCTGCTCCTTTACTCGCTCCACTGGTTGAAGCTTGACTCATTGTTGGTTGGCTCATCTTTGTGCTTTCTGAATACCCTTACTAAGATAATTCTATTATTAAAGCCAAGCTCTATACTGCAAATTTCTCTGAGACTCACACAATTCTCTGTTTCTAAACGCTCTGAAATTTTGCAAATTCTTGGTTCTGCAACTCTGAAAACTCGATAAAATAAAATGTATGAAATATATGCCTATTTATCATCAATAAATCAATCAAGTCAAGGATTTGAAAGCTTCATTCCATCACTTTTGTCTTAATTTTCCATACCCTGACATTAATTATTTCCCTAGCCATGGCATTCAAAGTTGACAGGTGATCAATTTTGAATGAGCCAATTGGGATAGTCACGAGTGTCTTTTGTTATTTTAAAACCTTGTTATATGAAAATAGACCAGATATTTGATATGATTGGCTTATTTTATCATAGCTCAGAAAATCTTATACACGTTGTCAAGATCTCTTCACTTTAATAGGTTAACTCTTTACATCATGGCATGAGAAAACCCTTTGTAATCTTTACCTTACTCTAACCATAGTTCTCTTTTAGAGATCACGTGATTTTTCTGTCTCTTAGTCTCCTAGAGTTTACCTTAACCTCGGTTTGATTCTGAGATTAGACACACACCACACTATCTAAATCCAATCAATGACCTGCGTTGAATCTCATATTAATCTTATGCTTTTTGAATCTGTCTGGAGATTATGCGACCACCGTTGATTACCTTTTAATCTGACGGTTCATGCTAGATCTCTTTGGTTTTAAATTTAACTTTAGTTGGTCATGAGATTATGTGACTATAAGCTATCTTAAGGTTGCTAAAGAAATTCCATAACCATAGGTTTACCTTGAGACTTCATGCCCATCACAGGATCTGAAATAACTTGAACACGTGTCAGCATCTGGAACATTTTCTCTGAATTGCTGAAAGCCTTGAGACTCTTTGAATTTTCTAAGTGATTAAATGACAACCATAAGATTAGATCATAATATGTGGTACAGATTCATCTACATCAAACTTGACCTATCTCTGTTTAACCATGATTTATCTTGAGACTTAGCAACTGAGTGAATCTCCAAATTGCTAAATGTTTCATCTGACTCAAGTTTGATTTAGAGATTAAACGCTAGCCCTTCAATCTTTCTTTCATCAACGACAATTGCTAGATCTCATAAGCTTTATGCAATTTATGTAATTCTTCTGGGATCATGCACTCGTCCTTGATTCATTCTTAATCCAATGGTCTATGCTAAATCTCTTAATCTTTTATTAATTTTTACTCTCATCTTGCGATTAAACGCCATCCACATGATCATCTTTAAATTTGACGGTTGTCGCTAGATCTCATAACATTTAACTTACCCTTGGTTCCCTCTGAGATCTTGTGACTGAATGAATATGATAACCATGTTTTAACTCTAATTTGTTTATGAGACTTCACGGCTAAAAGAAACTCAAAGTCGCCAAACCATTTCTTAACTCAGGGTTTTCTTCGGATATTTCATGCCAGCTGCCAGATCTTAATCTTATCAACGACCTATATTTAATCGCTTAAACCTTCAAAGCATATTCTTTATCTCATGAGATAACACAAACAAGGCCCTGCACTAAGTCTCTTAACAAAAGGAATATTTGGACATGTTATAAGTGATTAAGCGACCAACTTAAAAAACATAAAAAGGGCACATAACTTAAGTGATTTGAAACTTATGAAAAAGGTAACTGCAAATTAGAAACCAATTACGAAGAACTATGGTTTTTGGTTTGACATGGATTAAATCAACCTAGAACCTAGGGTTTTACATATCTTATTGATTTTATCACTTGGAGATCAACATTTGCAGGAAAATTTGATAGCATTTTGGACAGGAATTGACATTTTATGCAAGAACATCACTGGGAACCCAAAACTTTTACAGCAAGATCTCAAAATTGGAAATATACCCAATAGTGGCTTTATCTAAGGATGTTTGAACACGAGTTCATAACAAGAACCACATATCTCTGGGATGCAGACCTCTACTAACCTACTGCAGAAGGAAACACACAATAAAAGCAAACACACCTATACATAATATACAAAGCTACTGTGCATGTAAAACAAATTTAATTGAAGAAAGGTTTCAAAAATTGTCCATGCAATGGAAATTCAAATACCTCTCCCTCCATATTCCTTAAGACATATGAATATTTTCTAAAAGTTTGATGATTAACAAAGGGTCCTAACCATAATGATTCAAACTTCTTATGCTTCCCCTTGTCTTCAGCCCTGGAGTCCATTAAAGAACCAAGTCATCAGGATGAAAATTCCTGTGACTCGCTCTTTTCTCAAATAGGTACTTCATTTTCTGTTGTAACTTTATGTTTTCCTTTTGACTATATTTTCTAATTTCATCAAGTTCTACTAGATGCATCATTCTATCTTGCATAGGTTCAGAAACATCTAGCCCCTCTTCTTGAATAAACTTGTACACTAGAAGCAAATTATTCATAGGCATTCTAGATTGCATACCGTATACTAGTTCAAAGGGAGACTTACCTGTTGCTTTTTTCACAGTGATCCTGTCAGCCCATAAAGCAGGTTTCAGTTTTGATTGCCAAGCTCTCTAGTTTTTCTCAAGGGTCTTTTTTTCATAATTTTCAATATACTCTTATTACTTGATTCAGATTGGGCATTGGCTTGGGGATGATATTTGGAAGAGTATGAGATCATAATTCCATATTCATCACAAAAATCCTTAAGTTCATTTGACCTAAAACACATAGCATTGTCCATTATCAATTTTACAGGGACACCAAATCTGGTCAGAATATTCTCCATCAAAAAATCAGTGACCACCTTACTAGTTGACTTCTTTGTAGGAATAGCCTCTATCCATTTTGTGAAATAATCTGAAGCACCTAGTATCCAACTATGACCACCACTAGATTATTATAAGAACTCTCCAATGAAGTCAATCCCCCACATGGAAAAAGGTGGTTCAACAACTATAGGATTTAGAAATAGGGCAGCTGAAAATTTAAACTTGTTTGAAAATCTTTGACATGGTTCACATTTTCTAACAAAGGAATGAGCATCTTTGAATAAGCAAGGAAAATAATAACTAGCCCTCAAAATCTTACGAGTAGTACTTTTGGCAGAGTAATGTCCACCACACACATCAACATGCATTTCTGCTAAGACCTTTTCAACTTGACCCTGATCTAGACATAATAAAAGTACACCATTTTTATCTTTCCAATATAGATCTCCTTGTACTAATGTGTACCTTTGAGCTTGCAACCTGAGAATTATTTTTTGATTATCTGTCATAACTCAGGGCACTTGGAATTTTTGAGATAGTACATGATATCAACATAATAAGGTTTTCTTTCAATACTAGTTACTATTGAATCTTGTTCTTTTGTATTATTTATTTGAACTAAGTCCAAATTATCTTCACTCATTAGCTTTTCTAGGCCTTGTCCTCTTACTGATTTGGTAATGTGGATGTCCAAATTAAATTCTTGAATCCCATTGATCCACTTACATCATTTACAAGTAACTTCTGACTGAGTAAGAATATCCTTGACTGCTGCATCAGGTACATATGCATTCACTTTTGCATAGAACAAATAAGGTCTGAATGATTTTACTGCTTTAACCAAGGAATATTCTTGTTTCTCCATCATCTCATAGTTCAACTCTGGAGCTTGGAGGGATTTACTAAAAAATGCAATGGGATGCTCATAACCCTCCTCATCTTTCTGTACTAATACAATAGAAATTGTATGAAAAGATGCAAAAGAAAATATTGAGAATAGCTTACTGTAATCAGGAGACCATAAAATAGGTGCTTTTTGAACTTCCTTTTTTATTTTCTCAAAATCCAATTGTGCTTCTTCATCCCATTTAAACTTTGCATCCTTTTTCAATAACTTAATGATAGGTTTTACAATCTCTACAAAGTTAGCAATAAGTCTTCTTACAAAATTAATCTTTCCTAAAAAAAATTGTACCCCTTTGATATTTTTTGGAGAAGTGACATTTTGAATTGCTTCTATCCTCTCTGGGTCAATTCTTACTCCATCTGTTGACACTATATGTCCGAGCAACTTTCCTTCTATTACTGCAAACTGACATTTTCTAGGATTCAGAGAAACACCATATTCCAAAGCCTTATTAAAAATATTTTCTAGGTGTCCACAATGGTCCTCTGCTTTCTTGGAATATGTTGTCAAATCATCTTGATATATTACCATGAATAAGTCAATAAATTCTTTGAATGCAACATCCATGGATCTCTGAAATGTTGCCCTTGCATTAATAAGGCCAAATGGCATTCTAATGTACACATATGTCCCCCATGGAGTAGTAAATGCACTTTTAAATTGTTATGATTCTTTAACTAATACCTGGTAGTAGCCCGAAAAACCATCCATCATTGACAATAGCTCACAACCAGCAACCTTATGCAACATTGCCTCCATATTAGGTAAAGAGTAATTATCCTTCAGAGATGCAATGTTCAATTTTCTGAAATCAACACAAAGCCTTATATCACCATTCTTTTTCCTTACTAGGACTAGATTGGAGACCCAAGTTGAATGTCTTATAGGTTGAATAAACCCTGCATCCCTTAACTTCATCAACACTAGTTGCATTTTGGGAGCCAATAATGGGTTGATTGGTCTCTACTTTTGTCTAAATGGCTTAGCATCTTGTTTCAGTGGGATCTCATGTTGAAAAAGGTCTTCCCTATAGGCTTTCAAATCCTCATATGACCAGGCAAAAACATACTTATGTTTCCTGAATAACTTTATCACATTTGATCTAACATGGGAATCTAACCTCTTTCCAATATACACTATTTGAGGAGTGGTTTCCGACCCTAAATTTACTTCCTCCAAATCCGCAATTTTAGCATTGCTCATTTTTTATAAATGATCATCTTGATTATTGAAAAATGATTCTAATTCTATCAGCCCTTTGGGAATCTGATTAGAACTCAACTGAACAACCTCATTCTCCAAAATAATATCCTTTCCAACAATCACCTCAACTAGAGAGTTACAATCTATATGCTAGTCTTCATAATGGTCAAGGCACTAAATAAATCGTAGAATATCTTGGTCATCCTCAAAACTTGCTTGTTGTAAATATTATCAGGGACAACTAGTCTACTCTTAACTTCCACTATGGATACCCCACTCAAAGTCAAATCACCATTCTTTAGGGAAACATTAGTTAAAAAATATGCCATGATGTTTTTTGACCTCTCTATCCAGTTAATGTTAAAGGCATCAAACATTTCAATCTTATCGCAAATAGCATGTTTGTATATTTTCAATCTATCATTTTTTACAATATATTTGGATCTAACTTGTGATACTACAAGCTCAGAGTCACCATAAACTTCTAAACATTTAATTCCATGCTTAGTAGCAATATTTAACCCTAAACACAAGGCTTCATATTCAACAGTATTATTTGTAAACTAAAAAGATAATAAGAAAGAGTACTTGAATGTTGTACCTGAGGGAGAAATGAATATGACACCAACTCCCAATCCCTCATTAGAATAGGCTCCATCAAAATACATCATCCATAAACCATCATGTTGTCTATTCAACTCTTCAATCAATGGATCAACTTTTTTGCATTGAAGAATACTTTTCTCTACTCTGAAGTTTTCCATGTCTATATCTACACAATAATTAATGTCAATGTTTTCATTCAATTTAATCATATGAGGAGTCCTGCTTTCCTTGGTCACCTTGAAATTGTTACCAGCAATGTTGAAATTAGAAAAAGATAAATCACATTGAATACTTCCACCCATTGAAGCACTCCATTTTCTTGATAGCGACATGACATGAGGTGGAATATCAACAACACATACACTTATTTTTAACATTGTATCAAGACATGTTGCTAATCTATAAGGCAAAGCCTCAATAGTACCAATAACAAGGATCTCTCTAGAGTCCATTGCCTGACATCTTCCATGAGGAGTGTCTACTTGTATTCCCATTGACCTCATTATTTATGCATGCATAACAGTGTTAGATGCTCTAGAATCTATCATACAATTTTTAAGCGTCCTACCATTAATAACCAGAGTTAAGAAAAAAGGATCAAAAACTCCTAAGGAAGTATTTGTATCTAAATAAATTTGAGGGATTTTTGAAATCATTCCTTGAGGCTCTTTTCCCTTGTTGTCAGACTTCTTTTCAACACCTTCTAGTTTTTGGAGTTTTAATGGAGAAACACTATTTAACATTGTAAGGACATTTTCCTTATGTTCTTTAATTCTAATCATTTCTAGAAATGGAACCTTAACAGTCATTTGTGATAAACACTGACCCATATAAATATGAGTGTATTTTACATCAAAGGACTTCTATTTTTCAACAATAATATTATTATCCTCAACTTGAATGTTCAGAGTTGACTCTTCCTTCTTTGATTTCTTATTTTCAACCTTAGGAGGGGAAGAAGTTGTTTATGATACTTTGGCCTTTCCCTCATATACAACATTTGAACCATTTGACTTGTTTACAATCTTGACCTTTGGTTTACTTATATTTTTAGTAGGTCCTTCTCTCTTTTGTATGTACTTGGCGTCTGTTCTATTTTATTTGATAAATATGCCAGATGTTTGGCTACATGCATCACCAAATACTCTATTCCTCAAGTTATAATTACTTCTTTCTTTAGTAACAAGATCAGCAGTAATTCTTTCTCTTTCCTTTTCCGAAGGTTTTCTCACTATTGTAGATTCCTGGCTGTTTTGAGCATAACATCTTATTTTGTCAACCATTTCTTCTTCACTATCATACAAAACTTGTTAATGATATACTTCTATTCTTCCTTGTGAACCATACATATCATGGTTCTCAACTTCATTATCAGAATCTACATTAGGACATGAATAAGAATCATTCATAGCACATCCATTATGATCACACAACTCACCTTCTTCCTCTCCTTGTTCTTCATTTGCATTTATGTTTAGGGAAACAACACAAAAATCAGGATTATGTGGGACTTGGAAAGCTTCACACCAATAAGCATCATTGCACATGTGAACATAATTTTTATGCAAAGGATCAGGAGTCTTATTATCAGGTTTTTCCTTTCTTTGTGGGATGATAGGTTTCCCATCTTTAAATTGGGTACCATATGGGTTATTTTGCATCCTATTTTGTGGATTGTAACTATTGTAGGATGACCAGTTATTTTGTGGAGCTTTATAATCTTTATATTCTGGTTCTTTTTGGTTTCTCCTACTAAACCGTCCATCATCCCTTCTACCCAATTTTCTTGACACTCTTCTATTCATCTCTATATTAACTATTGTCTTATATGCATCAGTAAGGCTTCTTGGATTCTTATTTCTGAGAGAGTATCCCATTTTAGAATCAAAAGCATTCAAATATGTAGCAAGATATACCTTTTCATCAAGTTTTATCTTCCAAAAAAGCTTATGCATAGCTCTTCAAAATCTTGTATTGAATTCTGTAACTTCCTCATTGAATTTTTTCTTTATATTGTTGAATTCATTCAACAATAATCCCTCATTTTTTTAATCACCATACTGATCTTTAAATAAATCTATCAATTCATCCATAGATGCCACAGAACCATTAGATAGCTCTCTAAACCATTCCCTAGCATCTTCAACTAAAGATTGAACAAAAAGTTTCATCAAGACATCTTCATGATTAATGTTTAGGCCATCTATGATATCAATAAATCTCCTTAAGTGTACTTCATAAGAAATAATATTATTTCCTAAAAAAATTTGGAGTTTCTTCCCAATATCATTTGGTACTGTATTGGGATAACCAGGAATAACAATGAAAGTAAATTGTTTGTACCTTTTTGCATGGAGTGGTTTCTTTTGAAATCTATCATCATCATGTAATGTGGAAGCTTTGGCTTTTGAAGTTGTAGCACTTTCAGCACTAGCATGGGAGAATCCTGAAGATTGCAAGAAATCAATATTCGTCTTCATCTTTAAAGTGGTAGCCTCTACTTCTACTTTCTCCAACATTTTGGCCATGGTTTCTTTCTCCCTTTTGGACTTTTCAAGGACAATGTCCAATTTAGACATTTGTTCAATTGGAACTTTATGAGTTTTTGGTTCACCCATTTCACTTCTAGTTACCTTCTTCTTCTCTTTATCTTTAGAAACTTGGGAACCAACACTTGGGTGAGTGGCAGGCTTTTCTTGATCTCTATTATTCCTTTCAACATTTTTTGTTGCTTGAGATCTTAATGATCGTCTTTTTAATTTATCAGTATTTTTCTAATCTTGTTTTTTCTCTTTTTCTTTATCCTTTTCTCTTTTCTTCTGCTAGAGAATGGCCAACTACCTCATTAAAATTCTTTCTTATTCAACAAGTTCATCAGAGGGAACCTCAGAATATAAACTGGTAGCATCAATCCCCTCTCTTTCACTATAAGTTCAGCTATTTTCATATGTATCCAATCCCAAGTCAAGGGCCTCTTCATATTTTGATGTGTTTCCCTCATGTCTAGATTGGGTTGAGTCTTCTATCCTAGTGTTCTCTTCTTTTCTTGGAGATGGATTATCTATATTACTTTTGTTCTTCTTTTCTATCCAAGATATTTTAGTCCTGGAAGTAGTTGGAATTAAACTTTCCAACTCAACTTCAGGATGCTCTCTTACTCTTGATCTAGCATTCATATTGATAAGATGTGTATGAATATTTAATATCACTTAGCATTGATAACAAATATTTCTTTGAGTCACCACCCAAAAAAAGTTGGGAAAATACAACACAACCAAACATGAATACTTCAAAAGTATCTCAGCTAGGCTTACTCAACTGTAAACTAATTCAACTTTAAAATACCAGAGATTGTCTGAAAGTTCAACAAGATTTTGTAATTCCCTAGTAGAGTCACCAATTTGTTAGAGATTTTTCTTGTAGAATCAAAAAAGATAAATAAATAACCAAATCTATAACTCCCAACCTCTGATTCTAAACAAGATAAAGTCTAATTGATGAGGATGAATCCTCCTTCTACCTTGAGCTCCACAAACTCAGGAGGGTGTACCTTAAATAGATTACTGCTTCTCAGTAACTATAGTAGTGGATCACTGATTTACCTATTGCCTTCACTATATCAGCTTAATGAAACAAGATGATTATGATGAATTTGACACAAATCTTAATAAGCCAAACCATAAACATGATAATAGCTAAAATCGGTGAAATAAGGATTCTCATCCTTCTTTTTAGAGTTCCTTGACTCAGAAAGGCTAACCTAGATGATTCTCTCTCTAAGGAATCAACAAGCTGAATTGTATTCTAAGATAAAACTACTTAAGTATATATATTATTTATAATAGTAAAGTAAATGATTGTTTATCTTGATGTTGATGATGAATGGCTGCTAATGAAACCCTAGACCAATGCCTTATTCTTGGGCAAAGAGTCAAATGAGATGTAAATCCACAAAAAACTAATTAATTGAAATACAACATACAGTTCATATAGAATGCCTAACAGACTACCTTTTCATTCCCACATCCATGATATCAAATTCTCACACTGATATTTATCTCTTTGGAATCACTCACAAGAATTAATCCCTCCTTGAAAGAGACTTATAAGCAATTTGCACATTTACCTTATAATTGGTATGTTTA
Source organism: Thuja plicata (assembly GCA_018584345.1). Lineage (NCBI taxonomy): Eukaryota > Viridiplantae > Streptophyta > Pinopsida > Cupressales > Cupressaceae > Thuja > Thuja plicata. The sequence continues at coordinate 3,394,434 of MU223762.1, forward strand.
AGATGCCTTACAAATTAAACATACAAGAGCATAAACATAAATATAAGAAGACAACAAAGATATAGAATAGGAAACTAGACTATATTTTATTAATATGATGCTTCTTAAATACATTCAAAGACTAAAATCTTAAAAACTCGGACAAAAATGAGAAGTCTGCCTCATAGTTGTATATTTCACGATGCTTACAATTATGTTACACTTTCTATTTATAGAAAACTAGCCATCTTGGAATCCTTAAAGACTTAAGGATGCAACAAGATTTAGATGGATAGACCTAACCCTAAAAGTACTAAAGACAAAATTACATTTAGACCTTCAAGCAATGGAAGGACAAAATAAGGAAAATATCAAATCTGATTTCCAAATCTTTGATATCTCGCACCTTTGTCTATATATGTTCTGGATAACTTCTTGTAGTTGTTGCGAGACCTGGTGACCACCAATACAAGCTAACTTACACTAGTCCTTTTTTAAAATTATCCTCCCTATGCTCATAGATCAGGTGCCAATTGCCTCTTCACTCTTCATCCAATATAACAACGTCAATGGTTGCAGGCTTTTTCTTCTTGGGATTTGTCCTAACATCCCATTTTGCAACCTCTACCTCTGAAGGCCAATTAAAGCTCTGGATGTTCTATAATTTTTCATTTTGTCTGTCCCATCTGGCATCTCTGATGAGCTTGACATCTATTACAAACTTATTAAATTTAGTTTCTTCCTTTAAAGCCTCATCTAAGGTTTTATTAAACCTATCCATATCTAATGCAATATTATCTGTAATAAATGCCTCTTTAATATGCAGTAAGGTATCAAATTCACCTTTCCAATATGACATTTCTTTGATCTTATTGTCATCTCCCTTTATTGGAGGAATAAATCTATTAAATTTTGGTCCAAACATGTTGATTCTGACTTGTATTTGATTTGCCTTTCCCTTAAAGAAAGACAAAGTGGCTCCAATTTTCTCAATCTCTTCTCCAACTTGATAGACAATCTTAGGGAGATCTTCCCTAAGTGGTTGTAAAGCTACTAATCTCTCAAAAAGTGTTGCCCTTCTAGACAAGGATCCAAAATAAGGGTTTAAAGTTGAAATATGATTATTGACCTCTGTTTCTAGGTCAGGTAGCTTGCTGAAAGCATTATAAACCAAATCAATTTTCCCCTTTAGGATATAAATCCTATACTGTAGAATCTTCTATAAGGCTTCCAAAGCCACTTTGTTATGATCATTGCTTGCTTGCTTTCTCTGTTCTTGTAGATAAATCCTCTATAGTGTCATTTTGAGCATCTACAATTTGTTTAGGAGGAGTCAAGATAGCTTGGGAGCTTCTTGTATCTTTTTATTTAACTCCTTCACCTTTCCCTCTAGTGATTTGATCTTGATAAAACATAATTATCTATCCTTTACAACAACACTAGATTCATAAAAAAGCCTCTAAAATCTTTTTGACATTTGTTCTGCTTTGGCTTCATTTAAGTGTGCAAAATGTGTCAGAGCCTAAGATAATTCTAAATCACCAGTGTTGTGGATAGACCAAATGATCTTATCCCCATATTTCTTTTCTTGTACATTGATTAGAGAAGGCTTCTATTTTCTAGGTGCAAGGGACCACATTGACAATGTCTGAGATCGTGGATCATATCCACATCCTTTAATAATGTCACCAATTTGTGTCTCTAAAGACAACTTTGCATCTGGCCTCCTTCTGATTTGATCAATGATAAAGGTAGAGGCTAGATCCCATCCTTCTACCAGCAACATCCCACTAGATTTTACCACTTGTCTGGCTTCCTCTAGTGTCATTTTTTCAATCTCAGGGTCATATGCTTGTATAGCCTGCAAGGCATCATTTGGCACTACATTATCCTCTGTCAATTGCAATTGGGATCCAACTTGCTCTTGTTTTACCCAAATCAGGAAATCTTTGAACTCTTTAGTTTTCATGAAATTGTCATCATTTATGAACTGTTCTTGGTGTAGTACTCTTTCATCTTGGCATAGTAGGAGGGGTATTTCAGTTTTCTTTTGTTCATCCCCTCTTACTTTCTTTCCTTCTCTTATTGCTTTCCTTAACTGATGATTGTGATTTATGTTTCTAGTAATCCAGGCACTTATCTTATCATTTTTCCTCTCCCGTGCCTTAGTATGGGAAGGGTCTCTTATCTCCACCTTCTATTTCTTTTTAGATTGTTCGTTAGTTACCTCAATGTCAGGTACCTTTGTAAGGTCTACCTAAATTGTTCGCTCTGTGGAGGGTGGTTGATCCATAGGAGGAGGGATATGAACATAGTAACCTCCATCAGTGTCCTCATCATACTTCAAAGAAAAGTGGTTTTTTGGACTTCCATCCTTATCTTCAATTAATTATTCTAGTTGATTGCACAAAGTATTGTAAGACTCCATCATTTTTGTGAGTCTGTTAGGGCACATCTAGAAAGAAACCCCAAAGGAAATTCCCTTCTTCTTTATTTGTTTCTCAAGGCTTATTAGATCCTCGTATTGATCAGCCATTCTTGCCACTTCATCATCTTCCAAGATATTTTTGATCAAATCCTCTTCTATGCACTCTTTATGTTCCTCAATGGTTGTTATGCTCAGAGTCAAGAGTTTCTTGAAACTCTTAATGAAACCCTCTGTGTCTATATACCTATAAATGGCTACACTCATTTTGTAGTGACTCAAACATTTTTTTACTGAATCCATGGCTCTTTTACCAATTAGGAAGGTCAAATCTTGAACTGTCTGGGTGTAAATGCACCCTTCCTGTGAGGAGCGAGGTGCTCCTTGTTAGTCCACATCAACTGCCATATGTATTCCACTACAACTATCCTAGGAGGCACATATTGTTGGAGTATATGAGGTTGCTGGGAGCATCCATAAACTCTCATTAAAGTAAATCCTTTCTCTAAGTACAAATATCCCCAATTATGGTCTCCTGGCCATTTATCTACAAATTGACAAGGTCTAAGGAGTTGCAGAATCTTGGTGGGCAATCTTGTCACATTTGCACCTATCATCTCGAAAATAGGATATGTAATCCAATTATGAAAAGCACAATACTCATTCTCATTAGAGGTGTAGTTCCAAACCCTAAGCCACATTTCTACAGGGTTTGGTTTACCATAGAAAAACACTTTAGGCTTTAAATCCTGTGTATCCAAACTGTTAACATTGAATATAAGATTAAATGTATTAAAAGGGAATAATGCATAAATCTAGGATTTGACATGGAACATATATCAATAAACCCTTAATGCATCTTTTCTATGACATATTGAATGTAGTCATAATCAGTGTTTATATGTCAATTTTGTAGGTCAAGGATGATCATCAGAATATCTGCAGTCAATCTCTTAGGGCCCCCATCTACTCCCAAAAATTTACACAATCCATAAGAAATGTACTTCATGTAGAAGCTTAAATATTTATAAAAATAAGGTGCCATGCTTGGTATAGCAGCAATATAGTTTCTATTTGTCTTAGGTGTATGGGTTTGGATTAACTTGGCAACAATAGCAGTTTCTCTGGTATATCTGCTCTGTAACTTTGTGAGATCAATCTCTGTAGAACAAGGGTGGTATATATCAAAGGATTTCATGAAAGAGGCCCTATATAAAGTGATCAAAGCTGTTCCATCACTTTTCTTAATGGTTTTGGACAAGGGATCATACCTTTTAGCAAGCTCTACTAACAATTCTATGTCTACAAAAATATAAGGGGCTATCAACTTCCCTAAACCTAATGTCCATGGGTTTGAAATAGGAAATGGGCTATCCTTATTAATAGAAAAATACTTGAAAAGATGATAACCTAAAGCCCCTAGGGTCCTAGGATCTCTATAATATGGAAAATCATGAGTAAAAAAAATTTCATTTACCTTTTTACCTCCACTGGATCCAGGCAATAGATTCACAAACTCCTCAGAATAATTTGTTTTTCCCTTCTGGTCATCTTTTGCTCCTTTAATTGTTCCACTAGTTGAAGCTCCACTCATGGTTGGTTGGCTCATCTTTGTGCTTTCTGAATACCCATACTGAGACAATTCTGTTGTGAAAGACAAGCTCTATACTGCAAATTTCTCTAAGACTCACACAATTCTCTGTTTCTAAATGCTTTGAAATTATGCAAATTCTAGGATCTGCAACTCTGAAAACTCGGTAAACTAGAATGTATGAAAGATATGCCTATTTATCATTAATAAATCAATCAAGCCAAGGATTTGAAAGCTTCATTCAGTCACTTCTGTCTTAATTCTGCGCACCTTGACATTAATTATTTCCCTAGCAATGTCATTCGAAGTCGACAGGTGATCAATTTTGAATGATCTAATTGGGATAGTCATGAGTGCCTTTTATCATTTTAAAACCTTATTATATGCAAACAGGCTAGATATTTGATATGATTGGCTTATTTTATCACAGCTCATCAAATATTATACACACTATCAAGATCTATTCACTTTAATAGGTTAAATCTTTACATCATGGCATGAGAAAACCCTTTGTAATTTTTACCTTACTCTGATCATAGTTCTCTTTTAGAGATTGCGTGACTATTCTGTCTCTTAGTCTCCTAGAGTTTTCCTTAACATTGGTTTGATCCTAAGATTAGACGCGCACCACACAATCTGAAACCAATCAATGGCCTACACTGAATCTCATATTAATCTTATGCTTTCTGAATCTATCTAGAGATTACACAACCACCGTTGATTACCTTTTAATCTTATGGTTCGCACTAGATATCTTTAGTTTTAAATTTAACTTTAGTTGGTGATAAGATTACATGACTATTAGTTATCTCATGGTCGCCAAAGAAATTGCATAACTATAGGTTTACCTTGAGACTTCGTGCCCATCACAGGATCAGAAATAACTTGAACATGTGTCGGCATCTGGAACATTTTTTTTGAATCACTGAAATCCTTTAGAAATTTTGACTTTTCTAAGAAATTAAATGAAAACCATAAGATTAGATCATAATCTGTAGTTTAGATTCATTTACATCAAACTTGACCTATCTCTTTTTACCCATGATTTATCTGGAGACTTAGCGACTGAGTGAATCTATAAATCGCTAAAGGTTTCATTTGACTCAAGTTTTATTTAGAGATTAAACGCTATCCCTCCAATCTATCTTTCATCAGCGGCCATTGCTAGAACTCATAATCTTTACGCACTTTATGGAACTCTTCTGAGATTATGCACCCACCCTTGATTCCTTCTTAATCTAATGGTCTACACTGAATCTCTTAATCTTTTATTAATCTGCACTCTCATCTTGCATTTAAACACAGCCCACAAGATCATCTTTAAATCTAACGGTTGTCGCTAGATCCCATAACATTTAACTTAACCCTTGGTTCCTTCTGAGATCTCATGACTGAATGAATATGATAACCATGTTTTAACTCTGATTTGTTTACGAGACTTGATGACTGAAAGAAACTCAAATTTTCCATACCATTTCTCAACTTAGGGTTTTCTTCAAAGATTTCATGCCAACTGCCAGATCTTAATCTTATCAACGGCCCACATTTAATCTTTTAAACCTTCAAAGCATATTCTTTATCTTATGAGATAATGCAACCAAGTCCCTTCACTGATTCTCTTAACAAAAGGAATATTCAGACCTGTTATAAGAGATTAAGCGATCAACTTAAAAAACATAAAATGGGCACATGACTTAAGTGATTTGAAACTTATGAAAAAGGTAACTACAAATTAGAAACCAATCGCAAAGAACTAGGGTTTTTTCTTTTACATGGTTAAAATTGACCTAGAACCTAGGGTTTTACATATCTTATTAATTTTATCACTTCAAGATCAGCATTTGTAGGAAAAATTGATAGCATTTTGGACACGAATTGACATTTTATGCAAGAACATCACTGGGAACCCAAAAAGTTTACAACAAGATTTCAAAACTAGAAATATACCCAACAATCGCCATCTTGCATGCCATGTTTGCAACCCAGTCAACAATACTATTGGTTTCTCTGAAGTAATGTGTAATGACACAATCTTAGAAAGACCTGATTAGGATTTTATCTTTTTTCATAACATTATTAATTGACTAGGAGGCTTCACAATCATTATTAAGAGATTTTATTATATTAAGGGAGTCACCTTCAAGCCATAGCTTCTTACATCCCTTATCCATGGCTAAGACTAAACCATGAAGGGCCGCATTGGTCTCAGAAACATGGTTGGTTTGAAAACCTAAAGGTATAGCTCTTATACCTTTACAAATCCCATGCTCATCTCTTATCACCATACCACTGTAACCACCTAAATTTGGTCTGTTGCAACTATGGACCCTATTTTCCCTAAGTGTGATCATACCCTCGATTATGTCCAAATGACTCTGTTGCTGCTTGGCATAATTCTTTAAATCTATTTAATATCCTAGGTGATTTTTATCACTAATTTATATTAACTATTATAGCCATACAATTCAAATCAATTTTGACCAATCAAATATTATCAAAATCAAATATGGCTATGGTATTTAATTATAAAGGAATTAAATAAATCCCTAAATCAAATACCCACTTGCAAAGTAACCCATTCCCCTAGCCTATTTAATTTAATTAAAATGGCTATAGTCCCCTAATTATTAAAAATCAATTAATTTGTTTTAATAATTAGTTTCCTATTTTTCAATGAATTAAATAAGTTTAATTCATTTAGATAATATCCTCCTAAACCCTAACCTAACCTATCTCAACCACTTCTACCCTGGATCCTAACCCTTCTCAACCCATTCACCCATGCTAATCTAATCCTAATCCTAAATTCTATCTTAACCCACCTCCTAATGTTGTCACATTCCATTAAGGAATGCTTAGCAACTCCACCCACTTGAGAAAGTCCACTTTCTCAAGCTGGACTTTCTTAAGGTCCACCTTCTCAAGCCATCCTCCCTTGCCTCTTTAAGGCTTTCATTAATGCCTTATTAATGAAGATGCCTTAAGCTTATGTCTCTCCCATGCCTTATTAATGCCTTGGGCATTAATGGCTCTTACACCTTCATTTATGAGCCTCCTAATTCATAAATGAACCTTGTTCCCCCTCTCTTACTCCCATTCTTCTATAAATAGAAGCCTATTTTGAGAGCAAATAAGCCTTCACATTTAGATAAAAAACACATTGTTATGCTGTTGGATTCATCCTAGATTTGCATTTCACTTTTTATCTCATGCTAGTTCATTGTTATTATTCACACTTTTAGAGCTAGATTACATGCTTTTTCATCTTTTTAGCTTAAATTTGAATTAAATCCTTCATGCTATAATAGTATTGGTCACTGATTTATAGCATATTCTGAGGGCTAGTATGTTATTAATTACACTCTTTCTAGTTAGAAGGCAATAGGTCAGTTTTAGTGGGTTTTACATGCTTCTTTAACACTTTTGGACTAATATAATGACTTATTGAGTGTTTGTGTTGTTCTCAATAGGTTCCCGAATACACACGCACATTTTTGGCGCCCACCGTGGGGCTCGAATTTCAATTTAGCCTCATTTTCTAACACTTTTTTGGCAATTTGCAGGCTCAGGAATCAGACACAAAATCGCATTTAATATTACAGGATCACATCCCGGATACGCCCTCGCATCGCGTAAATTCTGGATCGCATTCGGGATTTCCACGATCGTATCTGGTTTTGGCTCATATTTGGTCAGCAAGGGCTCATATCCAGAGAATAGGATCGTATCTCGGATACTATATCGCATATGGTGAAAATTTAGGATCGTATCTGGTTTTAAAGCTTGTCTATTTGATTTCTCTAATCCTAACAAGTTTGACAAGTTGTGCTTTCTGTATTTTGCAGCTTAACAAGTGTTTGTAGGTGCTTTTTAGAGGTTTTCATGGAGTCAAAATTAAAAGGATACTAATGTGGTTTTTACAGGTTACCAAACCCCTTCCGTCTTGACTTCTATTTATCTAGTTTTCGAACACTTTAAAACCATTTCTTCATACTTGCTAAAACAACTAGATATTATGCTCTTTTCCTCTTGAGGAAAATTAGAAAGTTGGACGTTGTTTTATCATTTGTGATAAAATTGGGGGTAACTGAACAAGTAAACAAATCATTTAATTCAATTTGGAAAAGTAATTGAACAACACAAAGCACTAAATCATGTGGATTAATTAAACAATTTCAATCGTATAATTACTTTTGGAAATCAGTAATTGAACAAAACAAAGCATTAAATCATTGTGGTAATTGAACAAAACAAATTTCTCTTTTTTTTTCAAAGCTTTCTGTTTTCTTTAAATAGGAATCATTAAAACAAGCTCAACATAGCTTGGGGAAAAGAACCTTGTTTATAGTGCTTGAGGAGAAAACAGCATGGACTAGGAGAGTATGCTCTTTTTCTTTTGAAGAATCAGAAATCTAGAACTCCTAAGCTCACCAATTCTGGATACAGATCTTTTTAACAGTAGAGGGCCTGCAGGTTGAGGAAAAAATCTCTCGGGAACGACCCAAGTGAGGACAGGTCTTACGCCGACCCTCCCAACTCACTATAAATAGTTGCTTCCTTGTAGGCCAAAGCCTCGGAAGACAGAACTAGTTTTGTTCTTGGAATTTTGACATCATTCCTTGAACATATCAGGGTATATATAGAGTGGAGCCGCTTGAATCTTGCTTGCGAGACTATATATATTTAGGTACTCAGAGGGCTATACGCCTCAATTTTGCCTTGCGCAATTCTATGGGGGACAGTTTCGAACGGATTGCCCAATAATCTACAACACATTCAACTGAAAGAATTCCTGATTCATCCCCGAAAGGGTGATAATCTTTGTGCAAGGAAAAAATTAATTGCCCCAAGACACTTGTCATATCATGCCCTCACTTCCGTTTGGAGTCGGCTAATACAACATCATGACTGGAGCCATTAGGTGCTTGGTGATGGTTGTATTCTGACTAGCATTTGAGTGTGTACCTAAGTCAACAAGCAAATATTTTCATCCTCTACCTAGAGAATAGGAAAAATATGTGTGTTTGATTCATCCCTTTAACAATGCAAAACTGTCTGACGTGTCAGAAAGACCACTAAAAAGATAAGCTCCTCACAATAATCAATAAATTTCATACCCTGGAATACAAGTGTTTTTCACACTCTACAATACCTCTTGATGCAATTTGGAAACAAACAACTTCACGTTCCTCAAAAACAAATTTTTCAAAATGGACCAAAACTAACAAAACCATCATAAAATTGCATCCTATTTTTCCTTATTCATATCCGATATTTAGGATCATATCTAGTGCATTAGATCATATTTGGCCAAACACATAGTTGCATCCAGGTTTTTAGGATTGCATACAGGATTTAGGATCGCATCTGGTTCTGTCAGAGGATCGTATCTAGGAGCTCGTATTCAGGACAGTGGGCATTTCTAGCAGTTTTTCTTAGGAAGTCTCAGTTGTTTTAGGTACCCTTTTTACTCTTTAGCTGGTCCCTATTGTCTCTTCTAGTCTCCCTTCTGTTATTTTCAAACACTTTTGAAACATCTACCTTGCATGCTCAGTCAGTCTTTCACGATCAGTTCAATACGTGTGGTGTACCCATTCTCTATCAACAACTTGGTTCCCAACTCACTATCAGGGCATTCTAACCCTCTAACACTAGAATCATTTACATCCACCAATAAACAAATAGTGACTTCTACCTAGACACACCCACTTGAACGATCTGGAATCCTTGCTTACACTATTGGGAAACATTGACAAAATTGAGAAACAAACTTCATGGTTAACACAAGACACAACAAGTACACAACTAAAGAATCAAAAGTGCCTCCTAAGACATCACACCTCCAAGGAGAAACTTCTCACAATTCCCTGTTTGATCTTGATTTACCTCAAATGGGTAGCAACACTAACAACTGGAGTAAGGCCTTTGAGGGTTATGATGATGGAAAACAAGCACAATCCGTAGGCACAGAGGAGGAAGAAAGACCCAGGTTTGAACATAATCCATTTGGGTCAGATAGTGACGAAGAGATCCCTGAAGATGAATATGAGAAGCTTAAACAAAGTAAAAGAGTCCACAAGCTATTGGAATGAATCATTAGAGATGACAAAGAAAAATACTTTCTCCATTTAGCATCCACGGGTGTCAAATTACCCCAGGATTACGATGTGAATGATCTCAAAGAAAAGGAATTACCAAACCCCATATCTATCCTTACCAAATAGCTCAATCAAATGCAAACAGAGCTCACAAACCTCAAACAAGAGAAGGATAAACTAAAAACAAAATACTCTTTGGATGCCATTTGTCCATTTCCCTTCGACAAGAGTATCACTATGGTCCCGTTTCCTCCTAATGTGGCAAGGCCAAAATATGACAAGGACACAGGGGAAACCAATCCACATGACCATGTGAGAGAATTTTGTGCTCTTAGCATTGAGTACATGCATGAACCCACTTACCTCATGTGACTGTTTCCAGGAAGTCTAGGAGGAAATGCCATGGCGTGGTTTTCAAAATTGAATCCTAAAGTCAAAACATTCAAGGAATTGATGCAACAGTTCATTGAGAATTACTCCTACAACATTCAACATGATGCCACCATGATGGATCTATGTAACACCAAGCAGAAAATGGGAGAATCCTTTACACACTTCCTACAAAGATGGAGGAAGATCTTTGCATGATATTCAAGAGTCATCCCTGAAACAAAAAAGATGGAGATCTTTGTTAATAATCTCATACTTGAATTGAGCTATGCTCTACAAA
>MU223762.1:3423365-3460600 GCA_018584345.1 Thuja plicata
CTTTAGTCATTATTCATTCATCCTGGAGAAGAGGAAGAAGTAGAGGAGCGAGTTGTAAGAGGAGCTAGTGGCTGCGGCTTGGGAAACAAGGAGATTGCTTGGTGGGCTTGCGAGCACAAGTTTAGATTTTCCTTGGGTGTTCCTACCAGTGTGTGGATCTGGGCTAGCCAGGGTTTCATTTGGATCTTGTGAGATCTTACAGAGTTCTATTGTAATTGCATTGTACTTGGTCGTAACCCAGAAGGCCTTACAGTCGGGCATGTTGGATGAAAATATAATGATTCTATTATGAGTATTTGCATTGTGTGGATATAAATCTCTGTGTTGTTATTTATATTCCATTGTGTGGTTATTGGTTGGGGGCTAGGACATCTCCATTGGGGATCCTCCTACCTTGACCTTCATCAGAATGATATATTAATATAATATAAAGATTAATTGAATGATAAGTATTTTTAAATAATATATTATTGTAAATATTAATATTTTTTATTTATTTATTTTGGGTTTATTTAGATTGAAATTATTTTTAATATAAGAGTAAATTTATAAAAGGTATATTTTAACATAAAATTTGACTCACAATCTTCTATAAATTTGTCCTTATCATCACTCATAATTCATATTGATCTCCATATATTCAATTCACAAACCTAGTTTAGAATTACAAGTGAATAAATGACTCAAAGTACTGACAAGTATGTTTATTTAAACCCCAAACTTTAAAAAAATGAATTTTGAATTGCACCTTATTACCCTTTTCTTAGTAGTCATTGTGAGGCCAACCTAAAGCATATTTGTGTGAATTTGAGTGTTATGTTGATGTAATTAAGAAAAATTCTTATCCTAAGTATATAGATGAGCCTCTCTTTACAATCTTAAAGACAAAACCCTAGCCGTGAAGGTTGAAAAAAGCTCTAGGATGTGGGACTTAGTGTTTCAAGAATTGAAAATGAACATGATTAAGAGGGATCAAAGAGGGGGACAAAAAGATCATGTCGTAAAAGGAAGAGAAGCCATAATGGGAAGAAATTAGGTGCATCCCACTAAGTGTGTAAGGTAAATCAAGAGGGATAAATTCAAATAGTAGTGGAATAGATTATTAAAGTAATATTATAATATTTAGCGTATAATGGTCATTTAATTAGTTTAGTTAGTAACTTTCGACTATGTAAGTCACTTAGTTTTAGTAACTCTCATTTATGTCTTTAGTTCTCAATCATTTATGTTATGGAAAGATCTTATAATCTTCTATATAAGGACTATTCCTCTCATTTATTTAATATAAAAATCAATTATTATTTCATGGTATTAGAGCATAGGTTATTTTCTAGTAGATTTTTTAAATTAAAAATTATGGTCTATTTACCTAGAAATTTCAAGAAGTTTTTTGCCCCATTTTTAAAAAACATAAATTGAGGGGCTTTTTGGAAATTTTTTATAGAATAAATTTGTGGTTTTTATAAAACATTTTGTGAGGAAATTTTCAAAAGATTTTTGTGGTTCTTTTGATCGATTTTGTGCTTCAACAAAAATTGAGTTTTTCTTTTAGCAAATGGGTTGTTGATCATTTTTTTGCTCTATCAAAAATTGAATAATTTAGAGCAGAGGCTTTCAGGTAATGGTTTTTTCTTAAGTATTTTGATTATTTTATGAGCAATGTGTCTTATTTCTAGGGTCGTGGATGCGATTGATGGGGGTTTTCAGGGCAATATAGATGATGAGAGACAATAAAGATAAATATTGTATATAGGAAAAAATATATAATACACATAGTGATAGGGAGAATGAAAATATGAAATTTTGATGATAGATATATAGAGTAAGACATGATGTAGAGAAATATGAGAGATAGAATGTCAAGGAAAGTCACCCTAGGGGAGGGAGTAGAGACCCTAAGAAGTGGTAGGTGGAAAATATGGTAATATGAGAAGTAGGATAATGCCTCTAGAATTATGGAAGTTGAATTATAAGTGTGAATATGATGGATTGGAGAGAGACATAATAAGGAAGAAAGATGATGAGTATTAAATACCTGATCATAAGAAAAGGGAGATAAGAGTAAGTGAAAGTAGAAATGCATGTCAAAGTATTAAGAAGTAAAAGGAAATTAATTTAATACCTTATTCAACTCTTCATTCATAGATTATCCCAAAAATCATAACACCTCCTTGAACCTAGCCAAAATTCATCCCCTCCTATATTTCCATTTCCTAACCCAAAATTCATACTCCCCACATTATGGGAATCAATGAAGAATATGATAAATATGATCTTTTTGGCTTCTCACATCTACTTTTCTTTAGGTTAAATGACTTCAAATTGATACTATAAAGAAAAAATTATGGTTTTATTTTCTCTAAATAGGATGAAACATTTGGTTTCAAATCCACCTATTGGTTATATTATATTCAAGCTAAACCTTGAGTTGGCATGGGTATTATTGATCCCATAATTGGTTTATTCACATATTTGTCTAAATCATCCATGTCATAAAGGTAGAGGAGCCATATGGAAAACAATTATAGTGAGCAATGTCAATTTATATGAAGGGGAAGCACAAGAATATGTTAACTAATATGATAAACTCTATTGATCCCACATTTTAAGATTATATACTCACTTTCTATGGTCATCATGTTGAAAGCTTGAGAACTTGTGCCTTAATTCTTTAACTAGAAAGATTCCTCCCTCCAATATGGAATCGTTTCTCTATTTCATCCTACGGTGGAACAAGATGAGAAAATGTGATGATAAGCCTATTGTCATTGATCATTAACATCACTACACTATCTATTTAAAATGGGCATATGTTTGTTTAAGGAACTTTATGATTAAGTTACTTATAATGAAAAACTCATGGGAGCACACATGGTCCTGATTTAATCTTTCCTCATTTTGTTTAAAAATTGACTAGATTATTATATCTACCATCCCTCCCAAGCTAAGTATTTAGTTCTAAAAAACAAACCCCTTATACTATTTTTGAGGACCAACACTAGTTTTCATCCTAACCTATCTCCCTTCCCTCTGAAACCGATTTACTTATTATTGCTCTATAATTTCCCCTTACACACCATATTACAACCATATGGAACAACAAGCTCAACAAGTCTTTTAGGTCCAAACTCATTACCATATTATGGAGCCCCAAGACCATTTCCAACTCAAAAACCAATTCTTAATAGAATAATTCACTTCAAACTCCCTAGAGATGAATAGATAAGATTAATCCATATTCAACCCCACTTTTTTTAGGCAAATATTGTCATAGGGGACGGTTCCCATTTGATTATAAATAATCAAAATTACATCATTTTGTGCAATAAAAACATCTCTTGCACAAGCAAAGATTTCAATTCTCTCGAAGGGAGGAGTGAAGAATTAATCTATCATACTCTGTCAGGCATCAAAGGGATAGTTTTCAATTCAACCCCTTATTTTACCATTAATCTTGTTTTCTAAAATTATGAAGCACTTTATTTTAAATAAGTGTATTTTTTTTCTACCAACATTCACAAAATACTATTGGAGATATTCCTTCAAGCCTTAATCAGACACTTAATTTGAAAGTAGCCCGAGTGGGATTTGTGGCAAATTTAAGGTTATTTTTTTACATATGAAACAAATAATTGCCAATAATTTATGAAGGAATTATATATATTATAAGAAAAATAGGTGATGATAGCAACCCTTCCCTTGTTGATGTTTTTAATAAATCGCGCTCTTCTTTTGGAATTACAATTCAATTAATTTTCTCTAAAAAAAAATTCCTCATGTCCAGCTTATCCAAATTTCTAAAGTACATCCGTAAGACTACTCAACAATTGGTACAAGATATGAATCAAATAAAGGAACAAATTCTTAAATAGGAAACCACTTACGAAACTTAGGAATAACATTGATTCCACCATTGTCAACTCTTCATCCATGAAATTCATTAAACCTACCTTACATGATCAAGGGAAAATTGATAGTAGTACCACCCATTTTTTCTATGTAAGAATGGATTGCAAGATTGGGGTTGACTACCCCATGTCAATTATTTAAATGTGGAAAGATTATTCTATGACATTTTATCTTAATTATATATTTTTACAATGGTAAAAATTGTATATCAATGCCATTTTCCCTTATGTTTTGATCCCACATTGATTAGATTGTCCTTTATGTAATAGCAAGTCTACAAGTGATTTATTATTGTGTCAAACTTAACTCACAACATTGTCATGGCTTTTCTCCATCATTAAAAATATTACAAATTAGTTTCATCCCCTAGATCTCTCATTCACCACCTTGGTTCCAATTCACAAATATAAAATTTATTTAGGTCACTTTTACAAACAAATATCCAACCTTAATCTTTTGAAACCGTAAATTATATTACCTTAACCTTCTCTTAACTAGCCATTATGAGCCAACCTAGGATATGTTTATGTGAATTTGTGTGTTGTATTATTGTAATCAATACATGCATTAATTCACTATTATCACTTAGATTAATATCCAAAGAACATTCACGATGCTTCAACACACACTATGACTAGAGCATTGTCATTTCATTTTTATCTTACATCATCCTAGGAATATTGCATTCTTACATGATATTTTTTTATTAGTGTTAGGATTGCCCACATATAGGCTTCACCAAATAAGAACGATCACAAATGGTCCCTTAATATCCCCTGATTTACATGCACAACAAGTCGAGACATATCTATTGCCAATTTTTAGCAATCCGCTTGTACAATCCAAATTCATTTCCACATGCCACTTTCATGTTCACATGTGTGAGTTTAAATTTTATAAACAAAAAAAATTTAAATCAAATTAAAATACAACCATTTTATATATTCTAACAATACCCTATTTTTCTATGCATTAAAAAATCAATTCACAACATATTCAAATATTTTTATTAATCTAAAATGTAAACTAAGTATCCCATTTAATTTATTTAAATTCCATGAATTTATTTATACACTTATTATTTTAATCCAAGCTCCTTATCTCAAGCTAAATTAATTTATTATTTAGGATTGAACTAATTTTTTTATTCAAGAAGATTTTTCTTCACTTAAAATTTTAATACAATGTTCATCTTTGTTCCAATTTTTTATTCTTCCTAATGTACTTGTCTCTCATAGTTATAACATTTTATTTCTTTCATTTTGTTAATTATATATGGAAAAAATACATTTTGAATTTTTATTTTACTTTAATTTCTTAAATACATGTCACCTTCACATTTAAGCTAATTATCTTATTTAATTTATTTTAATTCTATACATTTCTTTTGTATTGTAGGATTTAAGCTCAACATCATCTAGATGTCTACAATATGGACTTTACCACTAAAAAAAATACTTTAAGACTTAAATTCTATACATATATTTATATAACTAGCAATCGCAACTTAGTGTGCAATGGGAACACCGTAGAGTTATGAAAAGGTCATTTGATTATCTCTCTCTCTCTCTCTCTCTCTCTCTCTCTCTCTCTCACACACACACACACACACACACACACACAATATTGGACACACATTCTGGTATAGATATAACTCAATATTTATCTATCCATATAGCCCTCCCTCTTTCTATGTCTATATCACACTATTAAATGAGAATCTATTAATTTGTAGAGGGTGAGATCGATAAGAAGCATACTAACAATGCAATAAAAACATAGATTTTTAATGTACATTCAATTTCACATTCAAAATGTAATAAAAAAATACTTATCATTTACTATTAAATGAAAATCTATTAATTTGTAGAGGGTGAGATTGTTTCATGTACAAATTTCAACACTCTGCACACTACATCCATACAAACACTGTTATAGCAGCAACAATGACATGTTAAAGAAGCAAATATGCACATGGTGAACTATGTAAAGCCCCCAATGTTTCGAATCAAAGATAATTTTTTTTAATCTACAAGTGTAATACAAAATTCTAAAATGTTTTCTAGCATTCTCCTTGCCTTGGCTGATATGGAGGGCTTTGGAATAGGGTATGGGCCATGAAAGAAACAGTTTGATTATTGTCTGCAAAAGATGCGTGAAAATGTGAAAGTGTAGACAAGGTAAGTGAACTCTGTTACAAATCGCTCAAAGAATGTGGTCTCATGGACTGCCCTAATTGCAATATCCTCCCAGTGTGCGCCAATGTGGGAAATTTGGAACATGACATGGACATTCCCTTCTTGTGTATTGCATGCCGTTAGATGAAAAAATACAGGTCATTCAAGAAAACCATTATCCGGTGTTGCAAAGGAAAATATCTCTTTGTCTTCTGGGTAACTAAGTGCATTGCGGACTGTTCATTTTCATTTTCAGATTTCACCAAGTAGAAGATTTATGACGTGTAAATTTGAAGGTCAGTTAGGGAACTCACGATCAATGTGTAATGGGAATGCCATATATTTATGGAAAGTTCATAGAAGATCAATTTGGAAGAAATATATAAAGAGGAGAGGGGTAGATAAAGAACAGTATCAGTACATGTCAAAAAAAGCATAATAAGAGATTTTGTTTCTGTTAGGGAAATAGGTGTGTAACAACCTCAAATTCTAAATGTGTGCAATGTAGATGATTAACTGTATATAATATATAGAGTAAGAGCTATAGAAATAGCATCCACTTTGTTCTTAAGTTGATTGAACTACCTCACTAGTATATTGAAGGTTTATAAGTACAGTTAGTAGTGGTATGAGAAGCATGGGTAGAATGGATGATGTCTAAAGAAAGTGAGATATAAGAGGAGGCGGAATGGTAGAAGATGAGAGAAGAACACAATAAATATAGATGGTCACAATTTAATAACATCACAAATCACACACATATGATGAACAATAACTAATTGAATGTTTGAAGATGTTAAGTTGATAATCACTAGAATGCAGAAAGTTAATGCATGACATTAAATTAGTTAATGTAGTCTATTGTCATTAATATCAACTTGATATAATCTGATTGGTTATACATACGCAGTGTCAGAGACTTCAAAGAACCAAATAAATAAAGGTTATGTTATCAATGAAGCATAAAAGTTCAGTACACACCAAGTGACAACAACCCCGATGGATAGTGCACCCTAAAGGATAGAGAACCCCGAGAGAAAAGTCACAGTGATACCCGAGCAAGTTACCCAAGCAAACATTACCAAGCAGACCAAATTGTAACCCAAGAAGAACTGAAAGTCACAGTGTTTCCTAACGGTTAAACAACCTTGATGGACATAGATGCCTGAGGACAACTGAAGTCAAGGCTGAGTGAACAAGGAGTTAAACACCGAAAAAGAGCTGAAGTTCAAAGATGACAAAAGACTTAGCTGGAAGGAGATAAATATGGAGTTAAATGGTTAATCACATTGTTTTAATTGACAAGTTAAAAGCCAAAGATAAGCTAGAGTTTTAAATCTATTTTATTCCAGTTGTCAAGGAGAAACCTGGCGGAAAAAACTGAAGTATGTTTTAAAGCAAGAGTGGCAAGATTTCTAGATCACGTCAAGAACAAGAAAGACAAAGACCTAGAAATGGTGAAATAATGTCTATAAGAGAGACAAGCTAATTCAGTATGAAACAAGGGCGAATAGAGAAGAGAATGCTAAAGAGAATATTGGTGAAGAATACTTCATACAGTCCTGATCAAACAAGCTGAAGAACAAAGCTAAAGATTTCTGCGGACACCGAGCAATAGAGGAACAACAACATCACCAAGAAGAAAGAAGTGGAGCAAAGGAACATAAAAGAAAAATTGATCAGAAAGGTATGATGAGCTTACAATAAATCTTAACATCTGCAAGTTTAAGTTGTATATATGAACAAATCATATATTGTTTCAGTTTATCCATTGATTCCTAAAATCTCTTAATAGAGTGGGATTTAATTATCCTTTATATATTGAGATACATCCCAAGGAGTATCAAAAAGTTTCTCATGAAGATAGCATAGTGAAATTCTAGATATCAAGTGACAAACTATTATATTAAATCCTCTAACAAGGTCGCATTTCACAGTGCGTTTGTAACCTTTAACAGGGATGGCTCTTCACCAAGCTCACTTCAGAAGAGTGAAAATTTTGGGTTACCAGTCCCAAGTGGTTTCTCCCTTAACAAGGTTTCCACGTTAAAAATCCATGTGTCAAATGTGTTTATGGTTCATTACTTTAATTTTTTTCTTTACACATTACTAAAATAGGATTGATCAGTAAACACTAAGTTATTTACTGTATTTCGGTAAAGGCTAGACTGCTATTCGGTGAAGCTTAAGAATAAGGTTTAACAGTGAACTCTGAGCAGTAAGTTATTGGAGAAGATTATTTAAGGGCATACATCTTGTAGGACTGAAGATAACTAGACGTTTATAATTGTGGTATAAAGTTTTTGGGTTGATATTGGATTAATTTTTCAGGCCACTGAATCATCCCCCCTCTTAGCTATTCAAACAATTGGTATTAGAGCTTGTGTGCTTAGAAGGAAGGTTTCAAGACCTAAGTAAAAGATCACAAGATGAGCAAACGAGATGTGCCTAATTTGAACAAGGACAACTTTGCATCATGGCAAGGCAGGATAAGACTCCACCTATCAGGTATTGAAAATGATGTTACTCAATACTTGGATACTGAATATGTGTTGCCTAATGGACCTCACACACTTGATCAATTGAGAGAAAAACATGAGAAAAATTCTATGATGATATAACTTGCTTCCTCATTCTCCGATGCTGAATTTGAAGATGTCAAAACATGCACCACTGCAAAGAAAATGTGGGACAAATTGAAGCTAGTACATGGGGGAGATGTAAATGTGATAATAGCTAAGACAGAAAGCCTAAGAGGTAAGTTTGATGAACTAAGAATGAAAGAAGGAGAAAACATCACTCAGTACAACTGTAGAATCAAAGAGGTAGTCATTGCTATATGAGGAGTTGGAGGTGTACTTGAAGAAGAAACAGTGGTAAGTAAAATCCTAAGAACCTTACTGCCTATTTATGCTATTAGAGTATCTGGTATACAAAAAATGAGAGCAGTAGCAAAGAACAATGTCACTCTAGATAGTTTGGTTGGTAGACTTATTTCATTTGAGATTAATAACTTTAACAATAGTGTCTTACCATATATTGAGTCTGCATTTAAATCTTCATTGAAAATAAGTAAGTCAAGTCATAAACACACTATGAGAAATGATAGTAAAAGTGATAGTGATGACCAAGAACTTGATGAGATTGAAGCACTAATGACTAGAAGATTTCAAAGAGGCAAAGGTAGATACAAAGGTAAATTACCATTGGTATGTTTTAATTGTAAAGAGATTGGACACTTTGCTACTAGATGTCCTAACAAAAGAAAAGAAGACATAAATAGTGACAGATCATATGAAAACAAGTTAGACAAAGGTGATGAAAGAGATTACCAAAGAAACCAATAATATGAAAGAGAAGATACCCTAGACTACAAGGACAAAGGGAAGAAAGCTTTTTACCTGGCTAAGAACAAAGCTGAGAATACTGACACCAAATCTGATGAAGACATTGAGGTGGCATTTGTTGCTATGAAGGATGATTCACACAAAGAGGAAAAGTATGTTGAGACTGCATTCATATCTAAGGTTAGTAAAAATGATGTCTCAATTATTGATAGTGGTTGTACTCACTACATGACTGGAGATAAGGAAAAGTTCAAAAATTCTGAATACTATAATGGTGGATTAGTAAGAATGGGTAATGACTCACCTTGTCTGGTTGAAGGTAAAAGGAACCATAATGTTGAATAATATGATCAAATGTGAAAATGCAAACTGGGTAAAAGGACTTAACTATAATCTATTGAGTGTTTCACAGCTGAATAACAAAGGTCACCGAGTTGCATTTGAGAACAAAAATGCAAATATCTTTAATGAATAAGGAAGGTTGATTGGAACTAGTGAACAGAAAAAAGGTAACTTATTCTATCTTGATGATATTAACACCACTTTATAGTGGCTAGAAATGAAGACATATAGTTGTGGCTTAAGAGGTTATGTCATGTGAATTTTGACAACATGATTAGGATAAGCAATAAAAGGAAAGTAAGAGGCTTACTAAGCATGTCAAAACCCGACCATGTCATGTGCAAAAATTGTCAAAAAGGTAAAATGACAAAGTCTAGTTGTTGGATGATATTAGTTTTGGTTACTGATCATGCTGTTGATAGTCATGTTTTGTCATTGATGTCAACATATATCTCTGTGGAGAAGACAAACTGGCTACTTGACTGGAAGGAGTGTACAAACACTGTACGGATGATTCAGAATGATTAAAGTTGGATTTATGTGAAATGATGTGTGTTGACCTTATTCCTAAGGTTGCTTGGATTTATGTTGCATACTATGGATGTTACAGTTGATTTGGTGAAGAATGGTTTTCTAGACTGTAACTATGATTCTAGACAGAGCAGGTCTCTGTGTTTCGAGTATATCTTTCTGGCAAAGATATTTCAGATGATGCAAGATTACTGGTGGACAACCAACATATGTTGGATTAATGGGTTGAGTTTGATTTTTGTTTGGATACTAGTGTTGTCAGCTGTGGCATGTATTTTGGAGAAGACCTAGTTCCTGGCCGACTTCAGACATGTAGCGTATAAAATTAATTGTGAGCATGGATTGTAGATCTAGAAGTATATGTAACAGATTATAGTTGATATTTACTTGTTATAGGTACCGTGTGTATCTTAGCAAGGGGTCAAATAATTATTTGTGTATATGAAAGCCTTAATTGACCGACCTAATTAATTATTTATGTTTTAGGAAAGATTAACTGGCCGACCTAATAAATTATTGTAAGAGGGTATATATGAGTGATCTTTTCTTTTGGAGAAAGTGTGGTAGAGAATTAAGGATAAAGATGTGTGGAAGTTGTGAAGATTGTTGACTGCTGGATACAGAGCAAAGTTAATACTTCATCAGAACTGACCAAGCAAAGATAGTTGCTATCAGACAGTTCACTAGATTGTGTATTTTCTTTATACACTTGATTCAAATTGTAAATCCTTGAGGGTGACATTAACCTTCTTTGGATAGTGTGACTTTGCAGTGAGCATACTATTTTATTTGACTCCTAACAAGGTCTATCTCCTAACAGGGACTGTGTATTGTAATGTTATAAACAAGCTCCTAACAGGGCTAATATATTTTAACATGGATACTATACTCTTAGTACATTATTTGTGGGTGTTAATTCCCAATGGGGTTTTACCTTTAACAAGGTTTCCTCAGCAACAAATATTGTGTTATGGTGTTTGTATTTACTGTGTTATCATTTACATTTGCACATTTGGATTATAAAGTTTAAAGTTTAATAATCTATACTACAACTAATTCACCCCCCTCTCAGTTGTCTTGTGGACTATTATTCCTAACAACTGGTATCAGAGCTACTAGTCCTCAAAGAGAAAGTTTAACAACTTGAGGTGATCCTGAAGATGACTTACTATAGGAAGGATAGTCCAAAGTTTGATCATGAAAACTTTGACAGTTGGCAGAACAAGATGAGAACACATTTTCTATGTCTGGGAATTGATTACTGGATGATAACAAAGAATAAATAAAAGGTAGTGAATGAGGATGAATTACAGAAAACCACTGAAGATGAAAAGAAGATATTTTCATGTAATATGGTTGCAAGGGAATCTTTGATCAACGCACTATCAGAAGGAGAATTTACTAAGGTAAAAGACTTGGACTATGCACATGAAATCTGGACAAGACTAGAAGCACTATATGTTGGAGACAAGTTTATAAAGCAAGAAAAGTTACAAAACTGGAAGAAAAAGATGGAATCACTGAAGATGAGAACATCAGAGCATATGCACAAAGAATTATTGAAGTGGTTACTGGTATTAGGAACTTACAGTGAGGAAGAAGTGATTGCAAAGATACTCAGATCTTTGACACCTGCATATAAAACTAAAGTTCAGGCCATAGAGGAGATCATACCTTTGACACCAAACTTCACCAGAGAGATGTTGATTGGAAAGCTAACTACATTTGAGGCCGCAGAATTGGGAGACTCTTTACCTAAAATTGAGTCAGCATTCAAGGCAACTGTGCACAATAACAAAAGGATCTTACTTGGAAATGCAAGCATGAGCAGTAGTGATATAATAGAATAACTTGGAGCCTATGATGATGAATGGGAACAAATACAGGAAGAAGAAAGGAAGCTAGATGAAGTTGTGGCACTGATTGCTAGAAGAGAAAAGAGAGGTAAGGGTAAATTTGAAGGCAAATTACCTTTGAAATTTTTTTCATGTAACAAGATTGGTCATTTTGCATCTAGATGTCCTACAATAATTCCAAAGCACAAACCTAAGTTTTCAAGTCTAAATACTCAAAGGACAAGGAATGTTATTATGCTAGTGAGGGTATATCTGATGATGAGGATGATGACTATGATGAAATTGGATTTATTGCTATTAAGGATGATGAACCTATGCATGAAGAAAAAGCCTTAGTATCCCAAGTTGAAAAGAAATCTGAATGGGTCATAGATAGTGGTTGTTCACATCATATGACTATAGATAAAAACAAGTTTGTGAGTTTGAAAAGACATGATGGTGGTGTTGTTATATTTGGTGACAATACTCCTAAACTTATTATTGGAGTTGGATCTATTTCTTTGGATAGAAAGACTAACATTGACAATGTATTACTTGTTGATGGACTTAAGCATAATTTGTTGAGTGTTGGACACCTAGTGGACACGGGTTATTAACTAAACTTCATTAATGGGAAATGTTCTATCAAGAGTAAAACATGAGACTTGATAGCATCTGGTACTAAATCCAGAGGTAATATATTTGAATTGAACACATCTGAAGCTTCTGGTTTTATTGCGAAGGTTGATGAAAGTTGGCTACGACACAAAAGATTTTTTCATGTTAATTTTGATAACATTGTGAAGGGAAGTATGACAAAAGCAATAAGAGATCTACCTAGAATTGTAAAGCTATCTAACACTATGTGTAGAGAATGTGTTATGGGGAAACAGACTAGAAGCACTTTCAAGAGAAAAGCTTATTCAGCAAAAGGGAGTTTGGATCTGGTGCATACAGATCTGTGTGGTCCTACAAGAAGAAGATCATACTACGGTGAAAGGTATTTTATACTTTTTGTTGATGAATTTTCAAGAATGATGTGGGTTACATATTTGAGAAAGAAATATGAAGTATTTGACAAGTTCAATTTATTCAAGGCAAAAGTTGAGAATGAATCTGGTTGAAAGATGAAGTGTTTGAGATCAGACAGAGGAGGAGAGTTTAAATCAGAGCTATTTAATACATACTGTTAAGAAAATGGAATACACATACAAACTTCATCCCTTAGAACTCCATAATAGGATGGGATAGCAGAGTGAAGAAATAGAACCATATTAGATGCTGCAAGGACTATGTTGCTAAAAGGAAATGTGTCACATGTTCATTGGAGAGAAGCAGTTGGCACTGCTATGTACACATTGAACAAAATTCAGATCATAGAAGGCACAAGTAAAAATCCTTATGAATAATGGTTTGATCATACACCTACTGTGAAAATTTTTAGAATATTTGGAAGTAAATGTTATATCAAAAGAAATGATGAGATAGGAAATTTTGATGCTAGAAGTGATGAAGGAATATTTCTTGGTTATTCCACTAAGAGTAAAGCATATAAATGTTTCAATCTAAGATTGAGGAAATTGATTGAAAGTGCCAATGTGAGGATAGATGAAAAGTTTCAAATTCAGGAAAGGATATATGATTGTGGTTAGATAATAGAAACAAATAGGTTGTTGCTAAACCTGAAGGACCTTTGATGATTGAGAATGATATTGAAGAAGAAGAACTGACTGAAGCTATTGAGATATTGAAAACACCAAGGTATGTCAAGAAGATCCATCCTAAAGATCAAATAATTGGTGATGCAAACAAAGGGATGATGACTAGATCCAAAGCTAAAGATGAAATTTGTTTGATTTCTCAAGTTGAGCCAAAGACTACCGATGAAGCATGTAGAGATGGATCTTGGACTAAATCCATTGAAGAAGAACTAGAACAAATAAATATAAACAATACTTGGGAATTGGTTCCAAGACCTAAGAACAAAAATGTGATTGGCACTAAATGGGTTTTCAAAAACAATATGGATGAGGAAGGCACAGTGGTAAGAAACAAGGCTAGACTGGTATGTAAAGGCTACTCACAACAAGAAGGTATAGACTATGAAGAAACATTTGCTCTTGTTGCTAGATTGGAAGCTGTGAGAGTATTCCTTGCTTATGTTGCACATAAAGACTTTAAAGTGTATTAGATGGATGTGAAGTCAACATTCTTGAATGGTGATCTAGAAGAAGAAGTGTACATTGAGCAAATTGATGGTTTTCCTTTGACAAATGATGAAAACATGGTTTGTAGATTGAAGAAGGCACTGTATGGACTGAAATAAGTGCCAAGGGAATGGTATACAAGAATAGACAAATATCTACTTCGTATTGGTTTTAGAAAAAGCAATGCAGACAATAATTTGTATTTGAGAACTGATGAAGATGGAATCTTAATTATAGAAATCTTTGTTGATGATATCATTTTTGGAAGCAATGATAAAATGAGTAAGAAATTTGCTAAAGAAATAGAGAATGAGTTTGAAATGTCAATGATTGGTGAGATGAAAATTTTTCTTGGTTTGCAAATTAATCAGAGTAAGAATGTCATTTTTATATCTCAGACCAAGTATCTTAAGGAAATGTTGAAGAAACTTGGAATGGAAGATTGTAAACCTGTTGGAACACCTATGGTGATTGGAAACAAACTGAATAATAGTGATGAGACTCAAAGTGTTGTTTAGACTAAGTACAAATCAATGATTAGAGGTCTATAATATCTAACATGCACCAGACCAGATATTACCAATGCAGTTGGAATTATGGCTAGATATCAGGCAAATCCTAAATAGACACACTTTGTTGCTATAAAAAGAATTTTTCTAATATCTGAAAGGAATAGTAGAATATGGATTATGGTATGAAAAATTTGATGATTTCACATTGTAGGCTTTTACTGATGCTGATTGGGCAGGTAATGTGGATGATAGGAAGAGTACAAGTGGTGGTGCATTTTTCCTTGGGAAAAGGCTGGTCTCGTGGTTGAGAAAGAAGCAGAATTGTATTGCTCAATCTACTGCTGAGTCAGAGTATGTTGTTGCTGTAATAAACTGTACACAAGTTGTTTGGATGAAACAAATGCTGAAGGACATTGGAATATTTTTCAAATAACCAGTGATTATCCCTTGTGATAACACCAACATAGTGAATATGTCAAAGAATCCTGTAATGCACTTAAAGACTAAACATATTTCTATTAAGTATCATTTCTTGAGGGAGAAGGTAGCAGATAAAGAGATTAATTTGGAGTATATTAGCACAAAGGAACAAATAGCAGATATATTTACTAAACCTTTTCCAAAAGATGCTTTTGAATATCTCAGAGGCATGCTTGGGGTGGTGGCCCCTCCTAATGGTAATTAATTGATGTAGATAAGCATCAGTCCTATGATCTCAGAGCTATATCATTCCCTGGACTTGATGTATGGATCTACTCCTTAGGGGGAGTGATCACAGGAGAATACTATGGAGTACATTTAGGTGATCTTGCACCTAGATGATTGGACATGAAGATTTAAAAAAGATACACCTTACAAAAGACTACAGATGAGTTATGGGACCCTTTTCCATTGACTCCAAAGGGGGAAGGAATCTATGTGAAAATACCTACTATTTTGGGGAGATTTGTGTTGAGGATATTGAGAAGATTGTATTGAGAGAAAGTACTTTTGGGTTGATACATATGGATTTTCCCATATGTTACCATCAATTACAAAGGGGGAGATTGTTGGATGATATCAATTTTGGTTATTGATCATGCTATTGATATTCATGTTTTGTCACTAATGTCAACATATATCTCTGTGGAGAAGACAAACTGGCTACTTGACTGGAAGGAGTGTGCAAACACTGTACGGATGATTCAGAATGATCAAATTTGGATTTATGCATAAGGATGTGTGTTGAACTTATTACTAAGGTCGCTTGGCTTTATGTTTCATACTATGGATGTTACAGTTGATTTGGTGAAGACTAGTTTTCTGGACTGTAATCGTGATTCTGGACAGAGCAAGTCTTTGTGTTTTGAGTATATCTTTCTGGCGAAGATATTTCAAATGATGTGAACTTACTGGTGGATAACCAACATATGTTGGAGTAATGGGTTGGGTTTGATTTTTGTTTGGATACTGGTGACATCAGCTGTGGTGTGTATTCTAGAGAAGACCTAGTTCCTGGACAACTTCAGAAATGTAGCGTGTAAAATTACTTGTGAGCGTGGATTGTGGATCTTGAAGTATATGTAACAGATTATAGTTGATGTTTACTTGTTATAGGTACCATGTGTATCTTAGCAAGGGGTCAAATAATTATTTGTGTATTGGAAAGCCTTAATTGGATGACCTAATTAATTATTTTTGTTTTGGGAAAGTTTAACTGGCCGACCTAATGAATTATTGTAAGAGGTTATATATGAGTGATATTTTATTTTGGAGAAAGTGTGGTAGAGAATTAAGGATAGAGATGTGTGGAAGTTGTGAAGCTTGTTGACTTGTAGATATAGAGTAGAGTTAATATTTCATTAGAACTAACCAAGCAAAGATAGTTGCTACTAGATAGTTCACTAAATTGTGTATTTTCTTTATACACTTGATTTAGATTGTAAATCCTTAAGGGTGGCTTTAACCTTCTTTGGGAAGTGTGCCTTGGAAGTGAGCCTACTATTTTATTTGACTCCTAATAGGGTCTGTCTCCTAATAGGGACTGTGTACTATAATGTTGTAAACAAGCTCCTAACAGGGCTAATATCTTTTAATAGGGATACTATAGTATT
The DNA here is from genome assembly GCA_018584345.1 of Thuja plicata. Classification (NCBI taxonomy): domain Eukaryota; kingdom Viridiplantae; phylum Streptophyta; class Pinopsida; order Cupressales; family Cupressaceae; genus Thuja; species Thuja plicata. Next base: position 3,440,319 of record MU223762.1, read on the forward strand.
AGTATATTATTTGTGGGTGTTAATTCCCACCAAGGTTTTAAATTTAACAGGGTTTCCTCGACAACACATTTTATGTTATGGTGTTGGCATTTACTGTGTTATCATTTACATTTACAGATTTGGTTTATAAAGTTTAAAGTTTAATAATCTATACTACAACTGATTCACCCCACTCTCAGTTGTCTTGTGGACTATTATTCCTAACACTAGTTTCAAGAGAAAAACCTATACATCTAATGCCATTCTAGAATTAGTCCATACTGATCTATGTGGACAAATGAGGACAAAGAGTTACTATGGTGATAGATACTTCAATCTCTTTATTGATGATTATTCTAGAATGATGACAATTATCTTCTTAAAAGAGAAATTAGAAGCATTAAAGATGTTTAAATGGTATAAAGCTATTTTAGAAAAACAAAGTGGTAAGGAACTGAAATGCTTAAGATCAGATAGAGGAGGAGAATTTATTTATGATGAATTCACTAACTTTTGTAATGAGCATGGAATTCAAAGATAGATTTCTGCACGAAGAACACCACAGCAAAATGGGACTGCTGAAAGAAGGAATAGATCCATTGTTGATTGTGCCACAACGCTGATGATTGAGAAAGGCATCACTCAAACATTCTGGAGGGAAGCTATCAGTGCTATTGTCTATACATTGAAAAAATTTCAATTGAAGAAAGACACCAATAAGATACCCTATGAGCTATGGTAAAGATATACACCCAATGTTAGTTACTTTTGAATTTTTGGAAGTCAAGGTTATATTTTGAAAGATGATAGAAATGGAAAGCTTGACTCCAAATTAAACACCTAAGACTACCTATATCCTAACATACTAAACTACCTAGCAACCTACCTAAAGGTCACCTCATCTCCCAAGTGGGTGAGAGGGTGTGAAAGCCCAAAACCCTTTTCCCAAGGGCTGTGAATTGCATAGGGAAGAGCAGCCTTTTCAAAACTTGCACATGAAAATGGAGATGGTGGGGGCCACATCAACTTTAGGGGAAGTCAACATAGAGTTTGAATTTTGCATGAGCGAGTTTATGATAGCGAAAATAACAATGGGTGGAAAGTATTCAAAATGTTCAAGGGTGGGTTGGGACCCATATCAATACCTCCTTGCTAACTATGTCAAATCACATGTTCCTAGGCATGTACAGTACCCCCATGTCATATCCCCATGTCAGAACAATATGCATCGAATGGGGGAGGTCAACACTTGCTAAGAGGATTAATATCATGTCCTCCAAAATTTTGCATGGGAAGGTAAGATGGGAGGAAAATAAATGGTGGGGCCCACGAGGATGGGAGAATACTTTAAGCCTGTTTAAATGGAAATTATGTGTTAGCATAGAGTAGTTTTAGATGGGTATTTAGGGATTTTAATAAAGGGACATTAGGGAGAGAATCTATTACATAATATTCTCTGTGTAAGGGGAGGGAATTAAATCCCTCCCCATACATTTTCTAGAGAGCTGGAAAATGATATGGTAAGTTTTGCTTGTATACATTTTTTATTGAAGCTTCATGCAATTTGATTGTTTTATTTTTTTGTCAAGCCTTATACATCTAAAATTTGATCACTAACATTAAATCATTGTTTTTTTTTAAGTTAATACATCAATTTCTATGACCTACTATGTTTAGTAATTTAATCACTTCTTTTAAGGGATGAAATGCAGTGATTGTGAGAATGAGGTATGGATCTAATTAAGCTAAAATTTCAGAGTTGCAAGGGAAACAAGAAGTGTTCTTAACTTGGAAATTTAAAATTACATACCATGGAGGTTTCAAGATTTATCAAATCACAAGGTTACATGCTATGAAATTATTACAATAAGAATGAGAGCTTTATACATTTGGCTCAAAAAGCTTACAAATGAACTTTACAACATTTAATAAAAATGATTCTAAATCACAAGGAGTAAACATGCAACTACAAAGTTGTTCTCTCTCAACAATACCAAAAAGAAGGCTTCTTTCAAAATCTTTCTCTTCCATCTTGATTTCAAAAAAAAACCTAGAATAAAATATGAAGGGAACCATTGGAGCTCACCTCCCAACCAAGGCCTCAAAGAGAGGCCACCCCCAAGCTTGGAGAACCAAGGCTAAACAAGGTAGCACATTACAATTTTCACAACTAACACAAATGCACAACAAGTTACTCCCAACCAAGGTTTCACAAATGGGCTTTTCAAACCCATTGAATTAGGGTGAAGGTGGGCTTTTCCAAGGAGGAGAATTCCATTGCATTCAAATTTCTCAACAAGAGTTTTCTCCCATGCCTTTCCAAGGCTAAAATTGGAATTCCTTCTATATGCACAATTTGGTCATTTCTATACCAAAACAATTTTTACAACATGGCTTCATGGAGCCCATACTCCATGAAATTATCCCTCTTCTCCAAGAGAAGAGACTCTCACTACAATGGAGAGCCCAACTAACCCCTTCACCTAAGGCCACTTCTTCCCTTCCCAAAGGGTGAGTAATGCCTTCAACTCCCATGAACAATACTCCCAAATCCAAAAGAGCAAAAGATGAAACAAAATTCAAATACTTCTCAAACCAACACATAACATCAACATCTACATACACAACACCTCACAAGATTACATATATGAAACAAACAAGATCTAAATATTCATTCAAACATTTAACATGCAAAGCATAAGTGCGAGATCATTCCTCCATGGCAAGAAATCCACCAACCTTGGTCCAAGAAAATGGCAATAGTGTGGTTGAGAAGAGCCCTTATCATTTTTCCTTTTCTTCCTCCAAACCTAATTGTCTCTAAAATTGGAGAGTGGGTGAACACTCACTAAGTTTCTCCAAATCCTCTAAAAAGGCCCCTAAAGTTTACTCAAGACTAGAAATTAATCAGACATGCCCTCTAGTCCTTTTTCCTTACCTCTTGTCTCCCCTCTTAATTGTGAGTTTAGTAAGGAGTGTGGGACAAGTCAATGCATGTGGCCATCTTCATTTTTACCACTTTTGAAAGGTAGACATTTTGGAGGGCCATAATGGTGATCTAGGTTTACTCCATAGGTAAAAACTAGCCCTAACCCAAAGTACCCCCTTAGGGTTAACTAGTTTTGGCCAAAAATACACTCTAGGGTCACTTTTGACCCTTCCAAAGTACCCCTTAGGTTCAAATCCGAGTTTCAACTTGATGTGATCCCTACAAGACTTCTATATACAAGTTGGATTAGTATAGCATCCTATAAGGTTTGGTGATTCTTGCCCAAGCCCTAATTTGACATGGCATCATCCACATGGACAACACAAGTGTCAAGTGACACCAAGACAAAATACACATCACATTCACAATGACATATCCAGACAACAACAACATGAGTATTAATCTATTAACACACATTCAGATTACATTTACAACAAGGATCACATTACAATGAGGTTTCAATCCCTTATTGGATTAAACCTTGGTTTACTCAATTTACATGTGTTTAGCCCTGATTCTCTGAATAATTCCATGGTTCTCTTTCCTGCACACTAAACTCGAGCATCAGTAGTCCAAGGTAATTAAATCACATGCAATATATATATTTTCAATTTATAATTAGCAACATCAATCAACAGCAAGATTAATCTCTTAATTGCAATTTTCATACATAAAAGTTTAAAACATAAAAATTCCATAATCATCATGACATAACATCCATGAAATAATCGAGTCTAATCATGATTCGATCTTCTCATCAGTTCACTTATCTAAACATATATAATCAAAACAACCATCTGATCTAGGTCTAATCCATATCAAAATGTAATCCACACAATATAATCATCATCATAACATAGTATCTCGAGTCTCTGTCAGGATAATCAAAAAGTGTATCAATGTATCAAAACATAAAGTATCAAAGTGTGATCGAGCAGTAAGGTTGTGATGGATCGGGGTGAGGCCTCACAACTTGTTCCTTGAGTCTTTCCATTTCCTACCTCATCAACTTCCTTTCCACATCATGTTCTTTCACCACTCTCAGCAATTCTGCATTGGTCATCCTATTAGGAAGTACACTATCTTCTCCACCATCCAATATGGTTGCAATTTGTCTTCCTCCAAAGATCTACTAGTTTCTCTGATACCACTTGGAGCAGAGCCCCAAACTATACCAAACAATCCCACAAAGGTTCAAAATACCTTCACAACACCATATAGTCTAGGACTCCACTAGAGTTCCAAAAACCCACATACAAGACTAGATTCAATTCCTAGTCTCCACTACCCTTAAGGCATTCTTAAGACACAACTAGAACCAATAAATCCAGGGATGGAATAGGGGTTCTAAAAGGTTAGACACCTTAGTTAGATGTAACAAAAGACAAATCCCACACTTACTCAACTTTGAGACTCAATTTGGACACTCAACCCACTATAGGGATACAAGGAGAAATAATGGATAAAGGAAGGAAAATTACATGTAACTCAACCAAATCAAGTCTTAAACACCCTCAAATGTTTCAATCCACTCACCAACAACACCCTCCAACCCAGGAATCTTGAACAATCTCCTAACTCCTGTTGTTCACAATTCTCTCCTAGGCCTAATTGAGCAGTTAGGTCACTTTTCCAAAGAAAGTGACTCAAGTTTGATTCAATTTCCAATAATTCCATTTTTAACACTTATGGGATAAAAAACTACTTCATTCCATCCCTAGCCCAAGTTGTGCTTCAAAAACCAAATTCTGGATAGTCACATCTAGATTCCAGCCCAGAGGTTTTAATGTTTCCTCTCTCCATTGACTGCCTCCTGATCTAAGACATAAAAATTATTAAATTAAATCCTCCCTCATTTCTATCCACAAAGGCTTATATTTTTCCCATGGTGGAGTCCCTGGGAAAGAGGAATTTTGTCTTGAAACCCTAGTTAGGGCCCTCTTGTGACCAGTGGACAATCAAAATTGGATAACTTTTGATCCCCTAAACTTCAAACCTTCAAACCACTTGAAAAATTCACATAACACACAAGATAAACTTTTAGAATCCTTCAATTGTGCATTGGGATCTATGTAGATCTGTACAACTTAGAAAAATAGTTGAAAATATAGAAAAATAGTTGAATTTTATTTGTTTTACTATCAAAACTTTACAATTGATCCACTCCAACCATGCAGTAAGGTTTTTCAACATTTTCATACATTTCCCAAGAAGTTCCAACTGAAAAAAGTGGTTGTGAACATTGGGATTCAAAATTTGCACTTTTTGACAAAAAGTTGCATTATGCAACATTGACAACTTTGACAACATTTTACAACTTTTAACAAAAGATGTCTAATGTGACTAAACTTGCAAAGTTTTGTGTTTAGACTCCATAGGAGACCTTAGAAAGGTTAAATTAACATTTCTACCCTTCATTAGGTTTCCTAGACTATTCTAGCCTAATCTACCCAATATTTTCCAAAATGACTAAGGTAGACAACTAGGTTTATAACATCACCTAGTGTCCCCTTGTCTTACAATTTAGGACTTATTGATGACATTGGATCCAAGATGCAATCAATACCCTAAACCTTTGTTCTTGGGGAAATTGGTGTGCTTATGGTGGATGAATTTGGGGGTGCTCCTTCACTAAGGTATCTTTCTCTACCCTATCAAGATGACACTTCTATGGTCCTCTACTTCTTTTAGAATTCTCCACCAACTTCAAATCACTCTCATATCCTTCTCAATCCAAATTTTTACCCATAGGCTTAAGCAAGAAAATATGCTCCAAAAATAATATTGGCAATAGGAATAGGTATCCTTACTATTCCCCATTCACTTTCAACCAATTTTGATCCACTTTGATGGATTCTTCCAAAGGTTTTCCATCGAGTTCTTACTTTTCTTATTTTTAGGCCTTGTAGCCTTTTTAGCCCAATTAGGCATCCTAGAAACTAAAATCTTGGATTTCCTCCCAACTATCCTTACTAAACCACTAATATGACTGTGGATTCTTTATAAGTTCAACCTAGGCTATAGGATTTTCTAGGTTTTAAGTACCCAAGTTGTTTTGTACATAGGACTTCCAGCAAACCCCTATTTTTAAGGGTTTCTAGGGCATGTAGTCCAATCTGGTTTCTTTTCCCTCAATAAATTCTCTAATGGCCTCCTCTAATCTTCTCCTTTCATACTCATGTCTAGGACACATTCCTCTACACTCTTCCACCATTTATTGGCACAAACCAATCCATTAAACTAGGCCTCTTGCCTCTGCATTCTTCAGGTTCCTAGCGAGAATACCATTGTACTCGCCTAGGGCCTGCTTGTAAAAATAGCTCCCCTGCACACAAAAAATCTAAAAACTACATTTACAATATTTACAAATTCGCCTACTTGATTCCAAGTGGCCATTAAATTTCAACCTTAGGAACTCAAGTGGGAGTCATATTTACATGACTGGCTCTAGACAAGATAGCGAACTAGTAGAACTTGAAGAATTTACAAAATAAATAACAAAAGTACCAAACTACAAAACAAAATCCACAAAGAGTAACTACATAACAAGAATAAAAGTATCAATTCATTATATTAATCCATTCAATCCATTAAAGGTTGGGGAAATAATCAAGGAGCGCACTTAGAAATAAGGGCTTACCTCAATTTTGGAAGAAACTAAATTCATAGAGGACCCGTATTTGAATTTAGGTTTTCATTAAGTACCATATGAAATCCTATTATGCATGCTAAAATTAAAACACTAAGGTAGGTGCTAAACAATCATGAAATTGAACACACTAATTAGGTGCTTACAATTTATGATGGTACAAGATCATAACACTAAAACATGCAAACTCATCATCACATTAGTAAACTACAAACAGGAATATCCAAGAGAATAACATGTATATTTTAAGACTCAAATACCAAATCACCGACAGACATAATTTTCCAAATGAATTCACAATTGAGAACTATAGTCAAGGAACTAAAAACATTCGTGCAAATCTGAAAATTTCTTCATCCATAAAGCTCAAAGAGTCTAAATACAATCTTTCACTTAGATCTACAAACCATGGATATTTTCTTAACATGCAATACCTAAAAAATCATCTTTGTGCAAATATGAAAAATACTCTAAATCTACACAAACCCATAGCTTTTAGGAGAACGTGAACTACAAAAATTTCAAAGGAAATAGGATGTCTATAATATTTAAAATATATAACAATGTACCAATTTCACAACCCATAAATAACCAATGGAAAAATATATACCAACATTTCCTAATTGAGAAAGCTATAAATCTCATAATACCATGTGTGAAGAATACATGTAGAACTACAATTATTATTTTTATATTAATCAGTAGGGAAACAATGGTGTTGTCCCTTACATAACAATAGCTCGAAGGAATCAAAACTAATAACTAGAAAAAGAAACAAAACAAGGGTGTTGTATCTTAGAAAAACTAGCCAAAAATGTCAAATACAACAAGGTCAATAATAGACCATTGACAACACATTAGTAGAACAACTAGTAACCCACATCAAGAATGGGTAGAAAGCTATCCCACAAAACACAGAGAAGAATGAGAAACTAAAGAACAGTCTTTCCTAGATCATAAAACCACCATCTAGGAAATATTATCACTAGGATCCTCACCATAAAGGGTTACAAGTGGGGAAATCATCTTTTCAATGATGTCAACACAATGGGCAGAGTATTAAAAAGGTTTCACACCATCAACTATAGGTTGACGTAGAATAGGAACGGAAAACAAAGAAGGATTTGTGGCCAAAGGGGACCACACTAGCAATAAGAGGTGGGGTAGGATCCACAAGGTTTGAGGAGGCCAAATCAGAAATCAAATAATCATCCTGAGGGGATTCATTATCAACCTATGAAGAGTCATAAAAGGAATATTTTGAAGCCATAATAGTCAGATGTTCATTGTTAGCCTCCACCAATTGGCAGTTCCTTTAGGATGCGAGAGAGAACAATCAGTTGCCAAATGACCAGTAGAAAAGCACTGACAACTAAGTTACATAAAGTAATTCCCAAGAATCATAATCTAAAAAATAAATTATATGTAGATATACAAACCCCTAAATTCTGATTACGCATGTAAAAATTTTAAATTCCTTATGTCATGTGACACACACGCAAAACCATATCCACTTATCATTTGAAAGACCCTCAAGTATAAAAAAAATTAAACTGGAATAATGAAACAATACAGATAAGCATAATCATATGATTTTATTTAAAATATACAAAATTTTCAAATCCAACCAAAAGGAAGAAGATGTCCAATAACTGTAGGCCCAATTGTAGGCCAACTCCATAACCACAAATTAGTATAGGCATATAGAGGAGTGAGGCTATTCCAAAATATTTTAGATCATCCAATGAATAGCTTCATGGCCTACATCCATTTGGACTAATTAAATAATGCCTTCCAATGTCAGTGACTAAAACTAAGCACCAAAAATTTCTCCATATGATTAGGGAGATAAAAATAGACACCTAACATGAATACTTTGTTGCACACAACCACATGATGAAATAACACCACCAACCTGAGGGTTATAATATATTTTTCAACAAGAGTTCTAGATCAATATCAAATCAAATGTAACCACATGATCAACTCCATTAAAAAATCTATCTTCTCCATCCTTCAAAATGTTTGTTGTATCCCAAAAATAAGATCAACTATAAAGCTTACACTTAGAAAAGGATTAGTAATCAATTGATTCCTTCAAAATAGATTCCCTCTAGCTTGTCAATGTAATAAATTACCTAGAATCTTAAACATCATTAATCTTCACATGTAAATCACATACATGCACATGCAAGCACATGAAAAATATGGATCTAAGCTATGATACCAAATGAAATAGAAAGACCTTTGAGAACCAATATGCACCTTCAATATCCTACATTTTTTATTTTAATTAGATTTCTACAACTTGATACAGGAACATACTACTAAGTCATTAATGAAAAAACACGCATAGTTAATTTCCCATCCATTAACCCTTAGTGGAAAAATAATGTATTTAGCATATCTAAAACAAATTGTGGCATAACGGCATATAAATCAACACTTCAAGAACATAAATAAAATAGTCAAATGAAAAGAAATGCAAATATGCTTCGGGAAACCCTTTTCAGGTAAAAAACACTCCAAACTCTAAAGCATAAAAAAAATGTATTAATTTTCCAAAAACAAGTACAATACACTTTCAGGTTCATAGCCTTTACATGGAGTCTACATCTTTCTCTTCTAAAGGAAAACTGATAGCATAACCTTGTAGAGAACTATTTTCCTCGCAACTCTCACCAAACTCACATAGAATATATACAATATATAGAGCTATACAAGTTTGAAGTAACTTTTAGAGAAATAAAAATGCAAGACCAAAAAAAGGCATTAGGAGCATATCTAGGAGACCATAAACCCTAAATAATATGCTAACCTATCTAATCTATCATGAAATCCATTCAAAACAAGAGTTCACAAATATAAAGCATAAAAACTCTAAGAAGTCCCTTCAAATGATGCTCACGTGTCCTCCTTTCTTCTCCATAATCAGATTTGATGTTGCTCTTTGACAATAATACAATTGCACAAAGATAAAAAAGCCAAGTTTGCAAGTGAGAATACTAGGAGAGAGTGATCTAGCCTTGAAAGATTTAAATGCATCTCATTTTATAGAAAATGAGAGTCATTTAGGTGAGATTGTACAAAATCTATGCATAAATGAAGATTTTGGTTGGTGAGATGTTAGGAAGCATGATATGGGGGAAATTGAATGAAGAAATATTGGAGATATTGAAGATATTGAAGAAGCACCTTAATAAGGATGTGAATCCTCAATTAAGGGATATGACAATTAGGTGAGATTAGGATGATTTAATCAATTAATAAATCAATATTCCCCTCAAATCTAAATTAGTATTTATGAAATTATAAAATCCCATAAATTTAGAATTAGGCAATTAATTAATTAAATATTAATTAATTGTGAAGACTTAGGAAAAAGGGACTAAATAAAGTCAATTTATTTATTCTATTAGGAAATAGGGATAAACTATAGGTTATTCATCCCAAGAGGATAGATTAGTGAATTATTGACCAAACTGAAGGCATTAATGTGTAATTGGTTTGATTTTTATAATATTGATAAGGACTAGGATCAATTCCGATGATTCTGGAATAGTTTAGGAAATCATGAGGCATCGATGAACTTTGACAATGCGCTCACGATAATGATTGGAAATGATATTATGGCATCAATAGACTTGGATGATGCTAGAGGATAAATAAAGATAAGGAGACATCGATGAAGTTGGACAATGCTCCTAAAATGTGAAAATGACAACGAGGCATTGGTGAACTTTGACAATGCTCTTGAAATGATGATTGATAATGATGAGGCATTGATGAACTTGGACAATGTCAGAGGATTGATTGAAAGAGATTGATAAGCCATTGATATAAGTTTGGAATCAAATGAATTTGGAATGATCTTGGATTGATTTAGGAAGATTAGGACTTGGTTGGACTGATTTAGGAAGATGATCAATTTGGCCAAAATGAGAGAAATGTTAGTAATTGATGAAATGGAGGAATGACACAATATTAGTGAATGATTAAGATCAAACACATAATATAGAAGACATGTTGAAAGGGGGGTATATGCAATGAACCATTTTTAGGTGTCTACATTTTGTCCCTCTTTGAGATAATGTGATTATGAGTGTTGGCTCAAAGAAAAATAGAAGATCATGCCCTATTGGATCGACATAATGGAGGTAGGATGTCCCCTCAGAAAATTGGGCAGAAATTGAAATGAGGACAATTTTTTGAAAAGAAAGATGATTGCTAGGATTGACAGAAGAAATGTTAGCAGAAAGTAGAAATTAGACAAAGAAATGTTAGTAAGATAGAAATATTTTGGCTTTCCATAAGTGCAATTATATTATAAGAGCTTATTTTGATATTGCAAAACTGGATGCAATGCATCGTGGCACAAAAGGATAGAGTGAGAAAACCATCCTTTTGCATAAAAAAACACGATGCAGATAGAGGATGATCTTCTCCATCCTGAAGCATATAGCAGACATGCCCCAAAATTTCATGAGATCATCAAACAGGCAGAAGATAAAGCAAAAAACTGGTCATGAACCATCCCGGCCACTCTCATAAGTTCAGATAATATCATCGAGTAGCATAGGAACATGATCAAAAACGAAAATAAAAAACACTCATTGAAACAATGTGAGCCAACAGCCATTCTGATCTTTTTGTTACTTGCATTAAGTGTTCTTTGTTTGATAGCTTAGTTTGGAAATTGACTGATTGGATAAGTGATTGATAAATTAGATAGAATGATTGGTTGATAGGAAAGATTGAAAGATTGAACAAGTCCAACCAGATTGAATGTTGAGTCACAATGAGTCAGATTGTGTTTGTGAGAACATGATTTCATTAAGCACAGAATTGGTGAATCTGCCACTGATGTCTAGAAACATGATGATCGTTACGAAAAAGAAAGACAAGTATGTACAAATTTATTGCATATTTTTAATGAGATTTTGCAATTTTTAGGATTTTTGAGATATTTGATTTTTTTTGTGATGATCATTTTTTCAGGACTTTTTATGATTTTTAGGATTTTTTCAGCATCATATTTGAATTTTTAGCAATTGTTTCAGGACATTATTTGTTTTTTTGGGAATACTTTTCAAGACATTATTTGATGTTTTGGAATTTTTTAGAAATTTCCCCCAATGTCTAGCAAGGCAAGGACATTTTGAAAGGAGAAATGGATTGGTAGATGGACAAAGGCCAAGGGTCACTTGCATGGGATTTGTTTAGGTGTCAAGGACTATCCAAGAAATGGGATAACAATTTTTTGTGCCAAGCAAAGGGACTGGTTAAGACAATGATAGGATAAGGAAAATAGTGTAGTGGATGGAATGCGAGAAATGGACATGTCAAGAGGTTTTTCTTTGAAAAACATTTTTTTTGCATTGAACTTCCTTATTTTACATCAAGACCAAGATATGGAGTTGGATAGGACAATTTTAGGACCTAGATAGGATAATGATAGGATATGAACAGAAAAATGATAGGATATGGATAGGATATACAAGATTAATCAGGGATAATGAGAAGGTATATGGAATATGGATGAAAGGTTGCGATAGGATAGGCAATGTAGACCAAAGGGATCAAGACAATGTAAAGAAAATAGGACATGTAATGCTTCAAGGAAGATTTGTAATCGTGTCAAGATCAAACTTGGGGAAAAGGAGATAAGATAATGGATAATTGATAATGGAGGAAAGGTTGGGTATAATGGAGGATAATCATAGGAGTAATGTATGATAACACAAATGAAATCTGCCCCCAAGTATATACTGCAAGAAGTTCATATAATTACACATGATGCATATTTGCCATGTTTTCATCATGGTACTTGCCCAAAGTGCTTGTCTGCCAGGCTTTCACTATTGGACAAAATTATTTCTCTTGACTCTTTTTTTGTGTTGCCAAGATGCCTGTTTGCCAGGTTTTCATCAAGGCGACTTTTTCCTTTTTTCATATTTTTTTTATTTTTTTATTTTTTCATATTTTTTTGACATTTTTTGACATTTTGGAAAAAATTGGATGCATGAAGTGACATGGATAGAGGACTCAAGCGCCTTACTATTTGAATTGTGCTTTTGAAAGATATTGTGCAAATACGTTGGTAGGTTAATGACAAAGGGATATGAAGTGGGTGATTAGATAAGGATGGGACAAGCTTTATGCAAGGGATTGGATAGGTTGGATGAAAGGTTGGAAAATAGGTGTTGGATAATGAAGGGAATGTACGCTAGCTTTCTTTCAAGTGGAAGGGAATGGATGCAAGAACAACATTGGCACACACCTTGAGGGGTGATGGAGTGGTAGAGGAAAATGAGATTTTGGATATTGAAGGATTAATGAAGGAATGGATATGGATTTTGGGACACAATGACCCAAAATGGATTTGGAAGATGGAAGACATTTAGATGGAGGGATAGCAATTTTGGATGCCAATTTGGAATTTTCTTTGGGACTCTGTGCTTCAAGGAGCTTCTTGAGAATCCACATGCTTTTTGATTTTTCATTATTTTGAGGGTCCTTTGAATGTATTTCTTGCACAATGGATTTTGGAACCCATATGGATTTTGACTTTATTTTTTTCTCAATGGGCCTTTGTAGCCTTTTTGATAATTCTTTTTTACTTTGCATCAAATTTTTCTTCTTTTGTACATGTCGATTATACTGGACATGTTGATCCTTGATAACATGTGGATTGCTTGACTTGTAGACTTTATGTTTGGCATCCAAATTGCTTTGAAAGGGAATGGAATTCATGGATGGATAGGAATTGTATGGAGGTATTTTGGATGGATGGAAGGTTCTGCAGGGTGTATGCCTTTGCTGAATTGCATGTGGGAAAGGATAAGGGGATTGTGAGCTAGTGGAGGGAGGAATATATGGACCTAAGGTGGATGGAAGAGTTGAAGGGGGAGGTATATGTCTGGATTTGGATTTTGAAGGGATACCAATGCCTTGAGATGTAGATTTTTTATTAAGACTATGGCCATTTAAATTTTCTTGGACACTTAAGGGTTTCAATATACCTTTTGCATGGAGGTCTAACCCTTTGACTTGATAATGCTTTATTTGACCAGTAGGATACTTGCTACAAGATGCGAGTCCATTATTATGAGGTATGAATGATATGGAAGGACTTATAGGACCATTAGGTGGAATAGACTCAATAGAACTAGGGGAACCCATTTGAATTGTAAGGGGTTCATGAACAAATTGCATAGATGTGCTTGAATCACAAGGGAGAGCACAAGGAACAATAGGATCCTACGCTGGAGTATGAGCAGTGATAGGATCATCTGGTAGGATAGGATCTTGTAGGGGATATAAAGGGATGATGGGCTCTTGAGGATAACATGAAGTTGAAGGGACACCTTGATCTTGGCTTGGAAAGGGATCTTGCGGACATATGGAAGGGAGATCATGATCTTTCTTGGGAAGTGGGAGGTCAGTGGGACTTGGAAGGATACTTTGCCTTGAGGTGGAAAAGGATCATTTTGGATAGGGGGATAAGGATAGTGGGATCATTATGAGGCACAAGGGAAATGGGGTCTTGGTTAACAATAGGATAGAATTGGTCATTGAATGGGTCTTGATCTTGATATGTTTTAAGACATGTTTCTTCATTCTTTTTATCATCCTCTTGACATGGGATATGACTTTGGACATGCAAGGGTGGTTCTTGAAAGGGGTCAACATTTTGATATGAGGAAGATGGAATTTAGATAGGAATATCATGAATAGGCTTGATTGAAATGGGAGGACATGGTGTAATTGGTTCAAAGGAACTTGGGCTATGCATAGGACTAGCTTGGATGTATTTCATGGATAGTCATTGGAAGGTTGCATTGTTGGAAGAATCACTTGATGGGGAAGGAGGAAATTTCTCTAGGGAGGAATGTGGGGATGAAGGGGTGGAAGGAAACATGGATGTTTCTTGAAGGCCAATATCTTGAGGGAAAATATGTATGTCATCCATATGATTGTTTTGGGGTGAGCCATTGCTAGACACGGGTAAATTATTTGTTTGATCCAATTTTTGAAACAAATTCTTTAAAATTTTGGATTTGAACTTACGTTGCTTGATGGGTCTTGTTTGGGATACCTCATCATTATTTACATGTTGGAAAGAATTTTTTGAATGAACATTTTCAACAAAAGGTTTCTTATTGATTATGCTTGGTTGATGTTCAAAAGATGTCACATTTGAATTTTCCTTTGTTTGATAAGATATTAGTGGTGAATTGGAGGACACAAAAGATTCCTCAAGAAATGTTATTGTTTTTAATCTTGGTATTGATTATCTTCTTTGCATGATTGGCACAAGAGGCTATGAAATTGTTCGAAGATCACTTGGTTGTATTGGAATGAAGATTGGTTCATAATTTGGTTGTGGCCCCATTTGAATTATGCCACAGTCAGGTTGAAAGATTTGATTTGGAACTTGTTTGAATGATTTATTTGAAATTTGAGCACATAGAGACTGATTTGAAACTTGATTTAATTGAGCATGATCTGGAACTTGGTTGAAAAAATTTGGCTTTTGCACATGATTGAATTGGGCTTTGTTAAATTGTTCATTTGTCTCATTGAGTTGTGAAATGAGTTTTAGTATCTTTGATTTCTCAATGAGAGATTGTGTGTAAATTTCACCAAAAGATTAACTTGGACATCCAAGGAGTTTGGCCATCTCCTTTCTACTCTTTATCATCTTTTCTACACTCTCTTCCAAGATTTTCTTTTCTTTATCTAATTTTTCTTGCAACTTTCGAATCATGTTTGCATGGACTTGATGCAATTGATTATTTGGTTGTGTTGATGGCATTTGCCTTAGCTCAAAAGCTTGTTGTTGCAAAGGTATATCTTTTCTTTCATCAAAAGGTAATTGTGATTTTCCTTGTGATGGAAACATGGGTTGATCAGTGTCTTTTTTCCTTTTAGATGCTTGGAACCTAGTGAAGATTGACATGATGACTATATGCAAATGCAAAAAAAAATTGGATTTTTGGAAATGCAATTTTTGAAATGCAAGGAGCTTATGAAAAATGCACAACCTAAGGTTTATGCAACTATGTTTTTGGTTTTTTGGACTTTGACAATAAATCTTTGGAAAGGAAACAAACCTAAGAGCATAACCTCATGAGGTTGAATAAGAATCTTGACTTGAAAAAAATGATTGAGGGACAAGGGACAAGTTTGATAAAAAGGATTGGGTAAAATCCATCATGACAAAGGTGGAATATGACCAATTGATAAGGGGGGGTTTGAAATTTTTGGGACAAAAAGGGACCAAGTCAAGATCCTATTTTCAGCACCATAAAGAAATGCTCTATGATTTGGATACTTTCTAGGATTGTTTGCAAAGTTTTTAAGGAGGATATAAAATGAGCTATGTATGCAAAAGGGATATGATTAGGACTTATGCAAAAGGGACTATAATGAGGGTTGTAATGAGTTCTATAGTGCAAGGGATTTTTTTAAATGAAAATGCAAGGAGATTAGGTCATGAATATGCAATATGAAGGCTATCAAGCATGCCAAGAGGTTCCAAGTGAAAAGTTCAAGGTTCCATATGTTTACTCAAAGACAAGGTGTGTTGTGACCATTTGATCTTTTTTGAAGATTGATTTGGAAAAAGTGTTCTTTAGGAGAGAGTTTTTAAGATGTTTTCATTTTTATTAAATTTTGAACACTCACACAAGACACATCATTTAGAATGGTTGTTGTAAAAATGAGCAAACACACCACTTCCTAATGATAGCAAGGACAGTATCTGTTGAATCCCCACTTGAACTAAACTTCAGTCGCACTTACTAATAGAAGAAAACCTAGAATCTTGGAGGCACCGGCTCCTCCTTATAGTGCACTCACTTCTCAGGCAGTCCAAGCTTCAAGTCCCAAGGGTCATCACTTCCTAAGGGATTGTTGTCTTTACTAATAGCCACACAAGTGTGGGGCGTGTTGGTTGGTCTTTGACCTTCCACACCAATAGATAGAAGGTTTTTGGATACTATGACATGGTTTTTAGTAAGGGCATCCATTCAGGTGGTTATACATGCGTTAGATTAGCTTTGTTATGGAGGCCTCCCAGCCTACAGAAGTTACATTTTATAGGTTTTAACGCACCACAAGGGTTCTGAGGGAGATATTCTTCCTGCTATAACGCATTCAACACCCATTCATTGTGAGATTAATCACAATGACATTTTTTGTATCCTGGTTTGGATGGGCTTGGCTTTAGCCTGTTACCAGTTGGGCATCCACTCTCACTGGCTCTACTAAAGCACTTGGGAGGTAGCCATAGTAAAGGACTTGCATGGATTTATCTTACACCCAAGGTCCATGAAGGTGAGGGGAGAGGATACGTCCATACATTTCCTTGGATTTATAAACTAAAATATACTTCAAGCACATGAATGAAAATGGTTCTTTTTAAAGCACCAAGCTGAAGTGTTTGCTAACTACCAAAAACACACATGAAAGTTTTAAAAACCACAAGGTCTTCTACAAACCTCCTGCATTGAAATTGTTAGTAGTTTTTAGGATTCAATCTTCATCCCACGATTGCCACAATGCTGCACAAATCATTAGTAACACAAAAACATGCATACAAAAGAAAAGCATGCAAATCAATTGAAATTGGAACAAGTGCACCTTGATTTTTTTTATGCTATTTACCTAGTCATAAAGATCCAATTTTTAGATATATATCTAGACTAGAATAGTAGAAATGGAAAGAAATATCCCCTCTTAAAAATCAATTATCTTTCCAAAAATGTAAGAATTTTCAAAACATTCCTTAGTTTGTGCCCTAGGGACCCTATTTTTCAAAACAGACCAGTTTTCAAAAATGTATTTATTTCAGTCATTATTCTTCATGAAAATTAAAAACTCAAAGAACAGACCCAATTTAGTTTTCAAAGATCTTTCCAGAAATGTAACGTTTTTAGAAAAAATCACTCATTTACACCCAAAATTAGTATTTTATGAAAAATCATAAAAACACAATAAATCATGTAGAATTCATTAGAAAAATCTGATTTTCAGATTGTAGGCTCCTGATACCATCCCCAACCTACAATACATATTTCATGGATAGATTCCCAGCCATTTGGGAGATATGATCAAATCATTTAAAACATGCATGCAACAACAAAACAGAAAAGAAAACCTACATGCAAACAAATGTATCAGATTTTTAGCATGTTCAAGTCGGGTTCACCAAATGTAAGACCAGAAAAAAAGAGGTCATTCAAATCTTTGAGGTACATTTTCCAACAATTTGGAAGTATGCAAATGAAACTTATGCGTCATTTTCTAACCCTCTCGCATAACTCCAAACTTGGGCACTTGCTTTTTGCTAATAATAGGTATGGCATTCTCTTACTTGCCTTACAATTGTCATACATGAAAACACTTGCATTTGTAAGAGATTTCTTCATAAATTACTATAATTAACTAATTCTCTTAAAACTAGTCATTACCCAAATGCCTTCTAATTCTTGTCCAACATGTAATAATTGTTCATAACCTATCAAAAGAATTTTCATACAATAATGATGTACACAAGTTTCTAATATGTTGGCACATGGTAATGTAGGTAAGTGGCTCATTGAGGAGTGTTCAAGAACATATTAGGGTTTTCATTTATGGAAACACATCATTTATGAATGATCTCTTGGAGTGAAACATAGTTTTGGAGTTAAGGCTTGTAAAAATGACTAAGTCTAGAAAGCAGTTTATAGAGTACAGGAGTGCAGTTTTGGGCAGCAGACAGTGTATATGATGAATGAAGACATGTGATCTTAGGAGAAGATGTTTTTGGATATGCTAGACCTTCAATTAAGGTCTCTTGATTTTTGGAGTTCAGAGATGAAAGATACAAATGTTTGAATTCATGCGAAGATAGTGATATAGCGCGATAGAGCAGTTGAATGGTCACGATGATTGAGGGAGTGTAACATGGAATCCAAATGTACTATGTTGGATTTGGATTGTGTATTACCTATATTTTTGTAGCATAGGATTTATGACTTTGTACTTACTTTTTGTATAAGTGTTGGTTCCATGTTTTGATGTATTTGGGAGCCGACTAGGTATGTAATAAAGTATATATATGGAGAGCTTTTGAGAAGCGAAGAATGGATGTAATGTAAATGGATTAATGGATGAATTGTGATGTTAGAATCAAAGAGATGGTGATGTGAGATATAGCTTCAACTACTTAAGCATAGAAGTTCTTTTTTATGTTCATTTTGATAAAACATTGTAACAGAGACATATTTCTGATTGTACGAGCAAGGAGCTTAGTGTATACCTTTAACAGGGTTTTGTATTCCTTTAACAAGAAAATGTACTAATGTAATACTCATCTCCTAAAAAGAATAGGTCTCCTAAGAAGGATATTATACTTTTATTGCATATTTGTGGGTACCATCCCCACCGGGGTTTTCCCTTGGCCATGGTTTCCTTGACAACAAATTTATGGTGTTATGAGTTGTGTACTTTGTCTTTATGTTATTTTCATTTCAGCAATTATCTGGTTAAGTTGGAATTTGATAAGTTTAAGAGTAAAGTGTTGTAATACTGAGTCGCCCCCCCCTCTCAGTATTAATTAATCCTAACAATTGGTATCAGAGCTATTGGCCCTTGGAGAGAAAGTATAACAACTTAAGGGAGATCAAGATGGATTCTAAAAGTTTGAAAGAAAACTTTGAAGAAGCACTTGAAGACCTTGATAAGGATAAAGCAGAAAATGTTGACTTTAAATTCAAATTGAGAAGATCATAAGGTTTCATCAAGAAACTGAAAGAACAACTTGAAATTTCCAGAAATCAAAGATAAGATGTTATGGATAAGATAAAAGAGGATTCACACAGTGATACATCATATCAAATAAAACAGAAAGAATAGAGAAAGATACTTTGAAGCTTGATCATGAAACTACTTCTTTTCAAATAGTTAAAGATATTCAACAGGTAAAAGATGAAAGAAACAAAATTGAAGAAACCTTAAAAGGTGCTAATATTCAGATGAGAAAATTGTAGATTGAACTTGATGACTATAAGAATAAATATATGGAATTAGAGAAATAAAGGGAGAACTTGTTGAGGCTAAGAAAGATATTGAAAAACTTCATATGAGAAGTGATAAGATTGATGAGAAGAGAGGTAGACAAAAACCTAAAGGAGACATGACTGGAGTTAGCTTCAATGAAGCTAAAAGTTTAAAGACTCATGAAGAAAAATATGAAGTGAAGATTGATGAACATGTTAGAATGAATTTAGAATAATTGAGAGGGGAGGGGTGAATCAGTTATCCTTAGGTCTAGATGTACCAAATGAAACTTTCTATATTTTAAATAATTCAGATCTACTCGGCAGCAGTAGCATATGTCAACAACTTAATTATGCAGTTTATTGTTTAATGTAATTAGCTTGTAGAAACATAATAGTAAAACAAACCATAAGCATTCACACAAGTTGACACAAGTATTTAATGTGGAAACCCAATATGGGAAAAACCACCAGTAAATTGCTACCAAGTTTCACTCTTCTGAAGTGAGCTCTATGAGGAGCCAACCCTGTTAAAGGTTACAATAACACATTGTTAGGTGTGACCTAGTTAAAGGATTTAATCACCCTGTCAGGAGTGGCCTTGTTAGAGGACTTA
>MU223762.1:3472133-3498114 GCA_018584345.1 Thuja plicata
TGTGGTTGCAATATCTTTGTTAAAGTAGTTAATGAATCTGTAATTGTAAGGATTGAAAAGAATTTGCAAAATACTTTCCTATAGAGATTAGCGTAGGAAGCTGTTTCCGCACCTAAGTTTCCTTACAAGTAAATCAACTATGCAATCTTGTTGCATACACACATGTACGTCAATCTGTACATCCACACTTCAATGAATAACCCCTTGAGGTTATCATATACCTCTCTGTCTAGGTCAGATAAATATTTGTCGCTTAATCAAGATCGTAGATCTTAGGTTAGGTCAGATCCAATGGATCATTCCATCATTACATTACATTTACTTCTCCAAAGTAGTCTCTAATTAAATCTTGAATCCATGCATTAATTATGGTTATCCATACATTAAATAGCGTGGATCAATCTTTAATTAACTTTACATATCCCAATAAAATTAACTAAGTCAGCCAGAGATCTCAAATCTCATCATTAATCCAAATACTGCAAGTCGGCCAACATCTGTGATCTGCTCGAGAATCACTGTTTCCACTCAGCAATTTTACTGGTGCTCGGCACAAGCCAGACTTTCTCAGCACAAAACAGCCAGAAAAACTATCTTAGAAAGATAAACAACTAATTACTTTGCTAGAGTGCCAACTAATTAAGTACCCTTTTATTTGCCTTAACTCAACCATTCACTTCATCTTCTTTTTAAATCTTCTTCATCAATCAATAGATATGGTACTCAAATAGATAACAATAGTCTCACCAGTTAAGGTTTGACATCAATGACAAAATAACAATTTCTTGCATTGTCACTTTCCAACAGAAAAAGACCTACTCATGAAGAACCTAGAGAGAAGAATAGACCTTTTTGAGGTAGATGTTTTGGATGCAAAAAGATTGGACACATGAAGAGAGAGTGCAAAGGTAAAACTCCTTACAAACCCTTTTCTGGCTATTGTTTCAATTGTCATGCATATGGACTCAAGAAGGGAGAATGAAGGAAACCTAATCAATAAAGAACCAAGCAATATTACATTAGAGAAGGAAAAGTGGCTAATATCACATGTTACAAGTGCAATAAGTTTGGGCACATCGCAAAGCATTGGAAGTTGCAAATTAATAAGAACAGACCACCTCCTACATGCTACAAATGTAATAATCCAGGACACAGCAAATTTTTATAGATACAATGGAACTGAGAATAGAAGTGGACCTCCATGTATTTTTGTAAAGAAGAATATTGGTAATACTAGTAAGAGTATTGCAAACTACATGGATGAATGTAATAGTCATTTCAGGAAAGAAGGAGATATGAATAGTGATAAGGTATAGAAGAGATATAAATAGTGATAAGGTATAGAAGGTGAAGGAACCAAGTGATGAAAAGGTTCAAAGAGAGTCAGTAGAGGCTACTGAGTCTTCACATGATGCTGGAATTTCTACATCAACCTAGATGGCCAAGCATGGCCTTAGGGGAGCATTGGAAAGAAACATCAGTAATATATTCAACCCCTGATTATGAAGAGTAAGATCTTGCAAGCTTAGGGAGAGTATTTATAAATTTTATGAAATATATATATGTGATTGCATAGATTTACAATCTATATCCTGTGATCGCCAAATTGTTAGTTGACTGGATCATTTGTAGAGATGAGTTTATGGGGAACTATGTCATTTTTTTACATGGTGAAGTATAAGGACAAAAAAAAGAACTTGTATAATCATCATTCAAAGAGAAGATTTGAAGAAGAATAGAGATTTGAGAAAGAAGATTAATGAAGCCAAAGCATTGAGCAATTGGACGAAGCGGAAATTCATAGAATCAGCAATCAAAAGGTATTTAGATCACTCATGAACTTGTGAATATGGATACACTTATGATATTTGATGTTGCTGAGAGACCTAGATACAATTTTAAGAGACATCCTTTCAAATCCACTGAGGATGATCTGGAAGGCGGGTTTTCTCAAATGCCCTACGGAGTTCTTCATGTAGAGGATATTAGGGCTTATATCCATTGCAAGTATGAATCCTTAGGAGATTTTGAGATCTTCAAGGAAATGAAGGATATGATTAAAGAGGAAAGAAAGAAGAAGGATAAGTTTTCTCATCTTGAGAATCTTAGCATAATGAAAATGAGAAAATTGCATGAGTTTGACGAAGAAGAATGGTTCAAAATTTGGTTGAGTAGAGTACACGACCAATTCATTTGGATTGGTGAGATTCCTATGAATATTTTTAGTGATTTGATCCATTACATTACTGGTCTGGATAACTCTGGAGTCATCCATGTTGCAGAGAAGAACACCAAGAAGAAATTAGAAACCCTAACCCAATTGAGATAGGATAAGCAAGAAATTACATTGGTCGACATATTCTAGCAAGATATTAGATTAGTTGTGACAATTCTTGGATACAAACTTCATTATTGAAACTTGCATAACTAAGTTTCTTCTGGTGTTATAATGATGGCATATTAGATGGTAAAAGAGAATGTCAGGTATAACCTATGAAAAGTTCTTGCACAAAAATTCATGGAGAATGTGAAACAACTAAAGATATATGGGACTAAGGAATTCATATTTGGATCACTTTTGATACGGATTGTGCATAATTTTCTAGGTATGCATCCTAGAGCTTGGATAGATAATGAACCCACTGCTCTACAAGTATCAGATGCTACAGAAGACAGAATAGCACATAGGTAGATGGAGAACTATTTTCAATGATTAAAATCCTAGAGAGAGAGAGAGGGGATACCAAAGGAAATAGTAGATTAGTACAAGGAGACAATTTGTTTCATGGTTGAAATTGATTGTGTTTGTTTTAAAGTAGTTGGCCTGAGAATGAAGTGGTGTTACCCTATGGGGTATGAAGTGAGTAAAGAAGTATTAACTATGCAGGTTGGGCATGTACTTTCTTCAGAGTTTGATTCATTAGAGGAAAGATGGGGTACATATGAGGAGAAATCCTCTAAGATCATAGAAGAACAGACAAGAAATGCTCAAAGAAATAAAATTGAAAATGTTGTAGACAATCTAGCAAGTAAAGTTGGCATTACAAAAGAAGAGATGAAGGAGATAAGAAGGAAGATGACTGGAAGAGCATTTTGAGTAGCAATCTCTACCCCTACAGCTCTTCCACCTCCTATTCCTAAGGCTACTAAGAATAAAAATGTCCTAAAGGGGGGGTCCTCCAATCCTTCAATAATCAACATTGATTCGATGGAGAGGGAAATAGTCAGTTTGTTAGTATAGTAAAGAAACCGGATTTCTTTCGTGTTTGTGTGACTGTGGTTTTCGACACCTCGCTAGATACAATTGATCATTTTGAAGGAAATATTGATACTATGCCTAAGATTGATAAATGAAAGTTAAAATCTACTGAGGAAGAACCCTCTTAGAGTCAAGAGAAATCAAGCATTACTGATGTTGTGAAGGAACCAAAGAGTAAGACTAAAGTGAAACAAGAAATAATGACACTTGTTTCTTCAACCTTATTGTTAAAAAGTGGAGAGAAAACATTGAGTACAGATGTGGAGAATATGGATGAAGATGAGATGATGAATCCATCTTACATCACATTTGTAAAATCTAAGGAGAGATCAAATCATAAAATAGAGAAGAATTCAAGGTTATTAGACAGGGTAGTTGATACCGTCAACAAACTCCTACCTATACCTCTTACTTTCCAAGGAAAGGACACTGCAAAGAACTTGAACAAGGCATTGGATGACTTTGACAATCACTATGATTCCTTAGAGAAGATATCAGAAGAAAAAGAAGAACAAAAATACTTAGCAAAGAAGTTAGAGGAAGTATGCAAGTATATTTCATGGGACTTGGG
The DNA here is from genome assembly GCA_018584345.1 of Thuja plicata. Taxonomy (NCBI): domain Eukaryota; kingdom Viridiplantae; phylum Streptophyta; class Pinopsida; order Cupressales; family Cupressaceae; genus Thuja; species Thuja plicata. The sequence continues at coordinate 3,475,964 of MU223762.1, forward strand.
CATACTGGGCAAAACAATGTCTGAAGCAAAGAGTTGTTTGACACATGGAAGGAAGTTATGTAGCTATTGTATAAACCCTATCAGACACCATAAGAATGTTGAGGACATAATAGAAAATGACAGACAAACTCTATATAAGCTTATGCACAGTTGTGAGACCTCCTCACACACTATATTAGAGCTAGACAAAGAAGTGTCCAGACTATTGGACAAGTTGAGTGTGTTGGAGACAGAGAAAGTGAGACTTATGGGAAGATTTGGTATGTTGAAGAGTTTGATTACTCCTAAGATATCAATTCTTGAGATACACCTTTTGGACATGGAGAAGACAACAAAGGCTCTCAGTGGGTACATGCCTACTGAGTTAAAGGGAGTAGAAACATCTTATTTTGCACTGAATGGAATGATCCATGTGAGTCAGATATTGGTAAAAACTTGGAGAGAGGAAGTAAAGATCTTGGAAAGCTCTTTCCAACATGTGCTTAAGATGGTCTAAATTTTTGGTAAGCAGTTGTATAAAATTTGTTATGTATTCTGTTGGTACTCTCAAATTTGGCAGAAATTTGGAGTGACCAATTTAAAAAATTTCTCTAAGGCAAGGTGAGTACCCCTAAAAAACTTTTGAAGAGGCCTAATTGGAGTGCAAGTAAAATGAGACTTGGTGATTTGCATGAGATACCGCTTGGTTAAAATGTGCAACACCTATCATGGAGTAAATTTAGTGGGTTGTAGCTTTCAAAGTTCAGATTTGATACATTTTTTAGATAGTTCTTTAAAGATGTTTACCTAAAATCTGCACTTGTGTACCTTTCCAATTTTATCAAATAACCTACTTTGCATGCTTGTACCTTTGTCCAGATTAAATCTCATGACATAAGGATTATTCTGAGATGTTGTAGGAATGAGAGAGAGTCTCCATTTCTATTTTCATATTCGTATGAGTTCATATGATAGGTTTGCCCAAGCCATTTTGCTTACAATTAATTATGTCTCATAGTGTAATTTCTAGAATTACTAAAGTGCCCTACTTTGAGGTCTTACAATGTCTACCCGGTTGAATGTCATGGAGAATTGAATGCTCCCCTATATTTTAATAATGAAAAATTTCCCCGATGAATATTTTGAGACTTGTGCCAATCCATCTAGTTATTTTTCTCAACAAACTCTAAAAGCAATTTATGCAAATTAACAGTGTTGACAGAGTTGAGTTCACGAAAGTCATTTGCAGAGGATCGTAACTCTGTTTCGATGGTTGTTTTGAGATATGAATTGTTTCCCCATACTCCTTATATCTAAATGTATTTCTACGATCAATGGTTAAGCCTCAAGGCATGATTTCCTATTTTTTCAAGGTCAAATCCATATCTATTTTCTTCTGTTTTGACTTACACATTGGCACAGTTTTCCAGATAGACAAGTTTGATCAATGATATCTTGAAACCCTAATCATTCCTTGAAAATTAGTTTGGTGCTTGTATTCACATGTTGGAAGTGAGTACATGTTCTAGATTGCATGTTTCTAGGAAATTGTCTGATCAGTTTTTGAGGCCAGTTCTAGAGGCCAGTTGTTGTTTATGTGATCAGTTTGCAGAGGTATAAAGGATGGATTGTTGTGATCGCCAATTCAGTTTTTTATATTCTAGCATCATCGAAGGCCCTGTTTGAAGTAATTTGAAGATGAAAATCAGTTTAAAAGTGATGGTGTTCAAACTGGAGCTCAGGAACGCAACTTTGGTATTGAAGTTAAATACTCAGTTTATGTTCTTTTGAAAGATGATTGGTCAAAATGCAGATATTGTTGTGATGTCAAAAGAGCTTCATTTTCTATCCAAATTTCAAAGGAGTTCAGAACCTGTATGAAAGCATGGAGACAGAAGATATTAATATTTATAATCATGCGAGTAGTGACAACAATGGGTCTTTCTATCATGGCTCTTACATTGAAGGAACTTTTACATTAGGAAATTACATGTACAAAGTTAAGAGATGAAAGGGAGACATTACAAACATTAATGTTAACAAAACAATTCAAGAATCATCAAACTCTAAAGGATGCTGAAGCCAAGGTGGATCAACTAACTAAATCTCATGAAAGAGATGGAAGACACATTCAGAACTTAGAGACCATAAAAGAAAATGGGAGCATTGTGAATAGTATGTAGAGGTCCAATAAAACACGCATATGGGTTTTAATCAGAATTTATAGTTTCCAATACTAAAATGGGGATTTGCAGACTATTTGAATACGTCAAAGACTTTTCATCTCATGGAATGCTCATTGGGAGGACAAACATAAAATAGATTTTCAAATGCACAGAATTTGAATATAATTGCAGAGATTTTGAATGGAGACAGTATATCCCACCACATCAGAAGCCTCCAAGCACAAGGTGTGTATGGAATTTTGATGTAACTTGTCAATGCAAAATATCTTCCTTTGCCAGCACTACCTCCTACCTGTGCAAATTTGGAAGTCTGCAGAGCAGCGTATGGATCCATTAAAAGGCTGCATAATTTCTGAAGCAAGACTAGTGCAAACAAAGCAAAAATCATTAAACAATCCCAAGAAAATGCAAATAGTAAATCTAAAAAACAAGTGTGACACCCTGTGCAAGAGCTTTATTGAAAATATATGTTGCTCCATGGGTTGCGTTGGAGTTTGAGCAAGACCAGTGCATGTTTCTTAATGGAAGGTGTAAAATAAATGGTGGAGGTTGCGTTAGATTTGGACGAGATCTACTTATTAAAAAAAATAGTGTGGAAGCGTAGACAAGGAGTTTTATTGTTTGAAAGGATACGCAAAGCATATGGAGGAGTTTTCCAGAGAATTTGGAGCATCATTGACGTATGATCTCATATTTTTGCATCATAACCTTCAGATTCGAATCATTTCTATTTTCTTCACTGTTATGACAGTACTTTCTCTAGATATATAGTTGGTGAAAAGGATAGATAGTCTTAATACCAAGAGAAAAGGCTTACTGATTCCAATCAATGCTTTTGTTCATCACATTCCCTGCCTTGGAGAATATAGCTCTTGAAGCATTGTTCTCTAGACTTCTAATGTTTAGGGAAGACTAATATCAGTCTCTCACACATTGGCATTCTCGAGATAGATCCAAGTTTTTTCAATAATCCTTCAAATATAGTTGCTTCAATTAACTTATTTGGCAATGTCAGTTTCATAACATCTCGTGTCTGAATCATGTCCTGAAAAAACAACTATATATGTTCTCCATGATGATAAGAATGCCAAAAAAAAAGGGAACCAAATGGAAATTATGCCTGCACAGAAAGAAGGAGAATTAAAAAACATTAAAACTCTAGCAAAGCTCAGTGCAAATGGCATGTGTATTTCCAAAACCTTGCACAATGTTGAAGGGAAGCAACGTGTGCCAGAGAATGTAGCATTTCCAGTGGGCCACACTGGAGATAAAGACTTGGAGGATGTTGCGTAGCATGTGGAAGCATAGACAAAGCATATAAAATATTTTAAAATGCCTCAAAGAAACATGAAGCAAGCACAAGGCAATGTTGGGCACAGTTTGGGTAGGTAAGGTAAAAAAAAACTCCAAACACATTTATCCCACATGCGTGGGGAAGCAGGTTTTAATGTGTTTTTTATACTACAATGCATGAAATGTAATATGAAGAAAAGCCATAGAGCCTTTGGAAGTGTGTTCTTGGGATGCATGTTGAATGCAATGATTTCATCATAAATATTATTTTGGGCACGCATGAGGTAAGACTTTAAAAACTTGAAGAACAATAATCCCACATGCACTCGGAATTGGGTTTTTGTAATGTTTAAATACCACAACGCTTGCATAATAAAAATGAAGAGAAGAGTAGGAGGCTCTGGGTGTGCATGCAAGGAGGTGCTTCAAAATGTGTGTCAAGTGGCAAAAAAACAAACCAATTTTTCTAGGGCCCACGAGGATGACTTGGCACGTGAGGTGGCGGTAGAGGCTATAGATTGCACACATTTCCCGATGCAAAGCAAGATCAATGGTAGGTGCAATGCCTTGATGAGAAGATCAACTCATTGAGGCATTGCACCTAATTGACATATGATGGCACCGACATCGGGGCAGTCCACCTGGAGATGAAATGGCACCCGCACGGAAGAGGCATCTGATATGGGCATGGATCACGAGGTAAGATCAGACGGTAGGCGTGATGGAGATAACCAAAGATGCTCAAGATCTACTCTTCAAGGGATCGCACCTATCTGACATGTGGCAGGGTGAAAGGTGGTGGTCTAGGATGAGGCAGATGACACAAGCGCCCAGGTGGACCTGTAGACCAATCAGGAGGTGCCACATGGTGAATTATGGTGCATTCTAGGAATGAAAGGTGAAATTAAGGTAAAAATAGTGCAAAAATAAAGATAATTTGGATGGGCAGTGTACGGGAATAATAAGGAATTAAAATCCAGATATTAAAGTGAAGTTTAAAGTGCTAATATAATGTATTAAAGGCACAGGTTGCATATATGCAGAAATTAAAGGCAGACCTGCACATATAGCATAAATATTTAAATGCAAAAATTAAAGGCAGACCTGCACACGCAGATAAAACGGAAATATTAAAGTGGAGGCTAATATAAAGTGCAAAAATAAAATACTAATGCACAAAGGATTATAAATGTGATGTTGAAGTATTTTATTTTTAAACATTAATGTGCATCCATGGGAGGTTTTTGAATACTTTCAAAGGCAGTTAAAAAGGGAGATATTATTTTCAAAATCATATCAGATTTTTGATGGTGATGATGAAGAGCTAATTTTTGTAGAATGAGATGAAAGAGGGGAAGATATTTGGACAAATCAGAGGTTTTGGAGGGAAGGGACAAATGGAAATCAGGGAGTAATTCTGGGTTATTTCTCCTTCTACTTATGTGTTTCTTCTTCTCATAATAGAGGTTCCAATTTCTTGATCCCTAGAGAGAGCTTGAATAATGTCTTAGCTCCATGGGTTCCAATTTCTTGGCCTCCATAGAGAGTTTTATATTGTTGGCTCCAGAAGCTTCTAGTTTTTCTTGGTTCCATTAGGGATATAGTTCAATTATTGTATTAGTTTTGTTATCAAGTAGAATAGAATAGAATGTCATTGGTCTTTTGCAGCTTATTGAAGTGGTATATTTCTAATTGTAAATTTGTGTACAATGATGTGATTCTTCACACTTAATACAAGAGTCCAGATTCAAATCTCTCCTTGGTGTTAGTCTTGTGAAGTCTGAATTTTTTGATTCTTTGAATAGAGTATATCTATGTATATGTTATCATTCTTCTGTTCTAATCTAGGATCAGATTAAATGATGTTGTGGATGTAACATAATTTCATTTGGTTGTGTATAGAAGGATTTTAATAAGTATTGATCTGGATTTATTGTGTTTATGGTTTAGAATCTCTGACAGGAGTTTATTGTTGTATTTCTGACTTTGCTTAAAGGGGATTACCCAATGGACAAAGCATTGATCATTGAGTAGTATATTTTGTATTGATGCATATCTGGTTAGGTCTTGGTTATATTATATAAATTAAATATAAAATCTGACATATCTGATTTTTAATGTGGTTTGTGGTGTTGTACCAATCTCATGCTCCACTTCAAGGTCAATGTTTAATGGGTGATTAGTCGGTTACCTAGTATCTCCCGGTCGTGTTGAGCCTATATGAGATCTCTTCCTGATTGATCCCTTACTAAATATTTGAAGGTGTTGAAGGGTGTCCCCCCCTTGGTTTTTTAGAACCTAAAGCATAGAAGAATGGATCTGCATCCTTGTTAGTTGATCCTTTTCAGTCTTGGTGGAATACTGGGAGTTGGTTACTCTTTAAAATCTATCAGAAAGTGAAAAGGTTGTTGTTCAGTAATCTCAGCATTAAAAAATAGCCAGCATATTCTACATTTTTGTATACCTTTTCCATTGATGTCAAAGGGGGAGAAGTAAATATATGAAAAATGTACAGAGGAAAGATAGAGAAGATAATTTGGAATAGTAAATATGTAGAGTAGATAAAGAAGAATATTGTATATACTTAGTCATAGTTTTGGTATTGACACTTAGTCATTTTTCACTAATTATTGTCATCAATGCCAAAGGGAGAGATTTTTGGAAAATGGCTCATTCAAGAGTGTTCAGGAACATATTAGGGTTTTCATTTATGGAAACACATCAATTATGAATGATCTCTTTGAGTGAAACATACTTTTGGAGTTAAGGTTGTTGGAATGGTCCCAAGGGATAACTGAGAGGAGGGGTGAATCAGTTATCAGCAAGTTTAATTATTTTCTCCAATTAATTATAGAATATCATTGAGCACATACACATTTAGGATAACACAAAATAGAACACCATAATTTTGGTTAAGGGGAAACCAAACTAGGTAAAAACCCAAGTGGGGATTAGCACCCACAAAGAACTATACTTGAGTATAATAATCCTTGTTAGAAGATCTTACAACCATGTTAGGAGTTTATCTTTATAATACATTAAGTACATTGACCTAGTTAAGGGTCATACCATGTTAGGAGTCTTTTACAAATAACCCTGTTAGGGGTGAGGACTCACTGTCCAAAAGCTCACTGCTAATATGATGAAGGCTACAACCTTCAGTAAAATAGATATACACTATATCTAATAATGAACTGTTTGAGTAGACCTACTGTCTTGATCAGTTCCAATGAATTGTATACACTCTCTACTTCTTCACATAAATCTTTAATTGATGAATGAAATGGCTTTACTGTCCCAAAACAATCAGCATTATGTTATGTCCTTTTTATGTCTCTTATCATTCCCACTTGGTGATCTTAAAATGAACTACTATAAGTATCTTCTCCAAAAGATATGATCTTTGTCAGTTGTGGGAATCCCTTCAATGCTTCTCTTGTTGGCCAAAACAAGCACGCAACATATTTAGAACTGCGCAACTCAAAATGAATAGACGCATCGCTTCACATAGTCGGCTCCACCAAAATTACCCAAACATCATGCTTCAGATGAAACATAATTAGCACCTTTGGTTAATTTTCTTTGACTCATAAGTGAACATGAATCTAAACATGCATATCCCATAGATAGATGCAACTAAAGAATCAATAAAATTACTGTCGGCTTTCTAAAAACATTTTTCTGAAACTATGGCTAGTAAACAGAGTAACATAACTCAACTGTTACTGAACATCTAAATTTGTGTGTATGTACATGGTATAGTAACTATGTCTTAAACATAAAAACAACCGCGCAAGGCTTCTATATATCCATACTGAAAAGTGAATACAGTTCACTATTGTATACTATATGTTATCATCAATGACAAACATATAGTCAACTATTTGCACAAAGGAAAATCTCCAACAATCTCCCCCTTTGACATTGATGGCAACATATGTTTAAAAACACCATCAATTCAAAAGTGTCTTCTTTATTTTTACAATCTTCTCAATATCCTCATCAAAGGTTCATCCTCACTATTGCAGCTCCTCTGAGTGTGTTTTTTATTTTCATGACTATATACTCCCCTAGAGTATATACTCCCCCTTACTTATATACTCCCCCTTTGACATCAATGGAAAAGGATGCCAAATATAAATAAGCACAAGTACTACTCCAGAAGTAGAGTAGTCAACCACTCATCAGTCACAAAGGATTGATGCATTTACTATGAGTTATAATCAGATTTAGGAAAGGGAATTACTCCTAGCTTCTTCCTAAGATACTCAAAAGTATCTTTTGATAGAGGTTTCATGAAAATGTCTGCCAACTGATCTTTGGTGCTCACATAATCCAACTTCACTTCTCCTTCTGCAACTTTTTCTCTTAGAAAGTGATATTTTATTTCTATGTGTTTTGTCTTTGCGTGCATCATAGGGTTCTTTGACATATTAATAGTGCTAGTGTTGTCACAATGGATGACAATGGGATAATCAATCTGAATTCCAAAGTATTTAATCATCTATTTGATCCAACCCATTGTTGAACAATTCAATGTGGCTGCTACATACTCAGCTTTTGTTGTTGACTGAGAAATATAGTTTTTCTTCTTACTTTTCCAAGTAACCAACCTGTCTCCAAGAAATATTGCTCCTCCTGAGGTACTCTTTCTTTCATCAATGCAACCTGCCCAATTTGCATCTGTGTACACATGAAGTTCTACATTTTCTGAGTTAGGATACCATAAACCATAGTCTATAGTTCCCTTTAAATATCTGAATATTCTTTTTATTTCCATTAGGTGATTTTATTTAGGTTCAGCTGCAAATCTCCCAACAATGCCAACTGCATTAGATATATCTGGTCTAGATTGAGTGAGATAAATGATTTTTCCAATCATGGACTTGTAAAGTATTTTGTCAACTTCTGTGGAGTCATCATTTTTAGAAAGCTTGCTTCCTATTATCATAGGAGTGCTTACTGGCTTGCAGTCTTCCATATTGAATATCTTCAATATCTCTTTACATATTTACACTGATTTATGAATATACCTCTATCTGTCTGCTTTACATTTAATCCCAAAAATTATTTTACAGGTCCAATCATGCTCATTTCAAATTCACTCTGCATCTCTTTTGCAAATTATGCACTAAGCTTGTCATTACCTCCAAAAATAATGTCATCAACAAAGATAGGAACAAGTAGAAAAACTTCAGGTGTCTCTCTGATGAATAGGTTGCAATCTTCTACTCCCTTTTTGAATCCAATCTTTGTTAAGTAGCCATCAAGTCTCTCATACCATGCTCTTGGGGCCTGTTTAAGTCCATAGAGGGATTTCTTTAGTCTACATACCATGTCTGGTTTGTCTGAAAGTTTGAATCCTTCAAGTTGCTCTATGTAGACTTCTTCCTTCAATTCACCATTCAGGAAAGCTAAATTGATATCCATCTGATATACTTTGAAGTTCTTGAATATTGCATAGGCTAAAAATAACTTTATAGATTCCAGTCTAATCACAGGGGCAAATGTATTAGAATAGTCAATTCCTTCTCTTTGTGCATATCCTTTACATACCAATCTTTCTTTATTTCTTATCACTATACCATCTTCATTCATTTTGTCTCTGAATATCCACTTAGTTCCAATCATGTTCTTGTCACAAGGTCTAGGGACCAATTCCCATGTGTCATTCTTCATTATTTGATCTAATTCTTCTTGCATTGCACTTTTCCAATTTGAATCATTACACGCATCTGTAATCTGTGATTCTTATTGACTTAGTTCAGGTTTATTGCATGATACATCAATACAGTCAAACATTTCTTCAATAACTGTATCTTTATTGATCGGTCTAGGTTCATCTTCAATCATGGGTGCATATTCATAGTATCTCTCTTGAATCATGAACTTCTCATCAATCTTCACATGTGCACTCTCAATGATTTTCTTCAACCTTAAATTGAAACATTTGTAAGCTTTTCTCTTAGTAGAGTAACCAAAAAAAATACTCTCATCGCTTCTAGCATCAAATTTGCCAACACCATCATCTCTCTTGATGTAGCACTTGCTTCCAAATATTCTGAAGTATTTTACTGTAGGTATATTACCAAACCAAACTTCATAAGGTTTTTTGTCTATGCCTTGTCTTAGTTGAATTCTGTTGATAGTATAAACATCTGTATTGATTGCATCTCTCCAATAGGTGTGCACAACTTTCCCTTCAATCATGATAGTGCACGTTGTGTCAAGTATTAACCTATTTCTCCTTTCTATAATTCTATTTTGTTGAGGGGTTCTGGGTGCACTTAGTTGTCTTTTGATCCCATGTTATTCACAGTACTCAAGAAACTTATCAGAGGTGAATTCTCCTCCTTTATCAGATCTTAGACATTTTATCTTTAATCTAGATTCATTTTCAACTTTAGCTTTGAATATTATGAACTTCTCAAAATCTTTAGATTTGTCTTTTAAGAACGCAACCCACATCATCATGGAGAAATCATCAACAAAAAAAATGAAATACCTTTCACCATAGTATGATCTTGTTTGAGTAGGTCCACATAAGTCTGTATGTATTAGATCTAAATTGTTCTCTGCAGAGTTCTATTTTCTTATGAATGAGGTCCTCATATGCTTTCCCATCACACATTCCCTACACATAGTATCAACTGGTCTTGCAATACTATGAAGGTCTCTTACTGCCTTTACATTACTTATCTTCACTATGTTATCAAAATTGATATGACAAAGTCTTTTGTGCCAAAGCCAACTGTCATCCACTTTTGCAAAAAAACAAATTACTTCGGAGTTAAGCTGAAAAACATTACCTTTGGTCTTTGAGCCTGATGCAATCATGTCTCCTTATTTGTTGTTAATAATGCATCTATTGTTTTTAAATTCCAACCGATATCCTTTATCTAGCAATTTTCCAACACTTAGTAAGTTATGATGCAAACCATCAACATACAAAACATCATATGTCTTGTTCTTTCCATCTAAGGTGATAGATCTTCTGTCAATGATAGGTTTGGGAGTGTTATCCCCAAATCTAACCATGCCACTTTTATACTTATCTATATTTACAAATCTATCTTTGTCACCTGTCATGTGATGTAAACACTCATTTTCTATGATCCAACCTATTCTGATGTTAGCTTATGAAACTAAAGCCAATTCTTGTGCTTTCTTTTCATCTTCAATTTCTATTTTATCAATAATTTTTTCATTATCTTTAATTGCAACAAATCCAATTTCATCTTCTCATTAGTCATCATCAGTTACACCATCTTCAACATGATAGCATTCCTTAGTGTATTTGGGTCTGTAATCTGATCTGTACTTCTTGACTCTTGTAGGACACTTGGATGCAAAGTGGACAACTTTGTTGCATGAAAAACATTTGAATGGTAGTTGTCCTTCATATTTTCCTTTGCCTTTTCTTTCTTTCTTAGCAATCATAGCAATGATTTCTTCTAGTTCTATATCAACTTCTTCTTTCTTATTATTACTAGAGATGCTCAAGGATTTCTTGCCATGGACTGAGGCTTTGAAAGTTGTTTCCATTTTAGGTTCTGTCTTCAATCTTGATATCTCAAATGTTGATATTTTTCTAATCAAGGTTTCCCTTTTGAAGTCCTTTGAGAATTGCATGGTTTCATCCAAGATGTTTATCTTGCTTTCATAATCTATTGTCAATGTGGTCATCAATTTGTCCATTATATCATCCTCTGAAATTTCTCCACCATTGTTCCTGATTCCTGAGACTCCTTCATTAATCCTCTGATTGTAAGCTCTGATGTTTTCTTCAGGTAGCATCTATAAATTGTTGTATCTTTTCTTCCATTTCTTTCTATGCACATTCTTGACTTGGATGTCTCCTTCAAACATGTCTTCTAGGTATTTCCAAATTGAATATGCTTTGTCTGCCTTCTTGATCTCAAAAAATTCACTGTTAGATAGGGCACTGATTAGGGCTTCTTTGGCAATTACATTTTGGGTGAATACTTCCTTTTGTTTATTAGTGGATTCTTCTTCTACAAGGTCTTTCAAGGTGGGAACATCAATTGCATGAGTAGAAATCTCATAGATCTCAAAACCAATGCACTGAAGATGTGTTATCATTTTTTTCTTCCACTCTAGATAATTCTCTCCATCAAACTTAGGACTCTCTTTCCTGAAGTACGCCATTTGATCTGCCTTAAGCTGTTAGGATTTCTCTCCAAGGTACTTGGCTCTGATACCAATTGTTAGAATGGTCCCAAGGGATAACTGAGAGGGGGGGTGAATCATTTATCAGCAAGTTTAATTATTTTCTCCAATTAATTATAGAATATCATTGAGCACATACATATTTAGGATAGCACAAAATAGAACACCACAATTTTGGTTACGGGGAAACCAAACTAGGTAAAAACCATGGTGGGAATTAGCACCCACAAAGAACTATACTTGAGTATAATAATCCTTTTTAGAAGATCTTACAACCCTGTTAGGAGTTTATCTTTACAATGCATTAAGTATAGTGACCTGGTTAAGGGTCAGACCCTGTTAGGATTCTTTTACAAATAACCCTGTTAGGGGTGAGGACTCACTGTCTAAAAGCTCACTGCTAATATGATGAAGGTTGCAACCTTCAGTAAAATAGATATACACTATATCTAATCATGAATGTTTGAGTAGACCTGTTGTCTTGATCAGTTCCAATGAATTGTATACACTCTCTACTTCTTCACATAGATCTTTAATTGATGAATGAAATGGCTTTACTGTCCCAAAACAATCAGCATTATGTTCTATCCTTTTTCTGTCTCTTATCATTCCCACTTGGTGATCTTCAAATGAACTACTATAAGTATCTTCTCCAAAAGATATGATCTTTGTCGGTTGTGGGAATCCCTTCAATGCTTCTCTTATCGGCCAAACCAAGCACGCAACATAATTAGAACCGTGCAACTCAAAATGAATAGACGCATCACTTCACATAGTTGGCTCCACCAAAATTACCCAAACGTCATGCTTCAGATGAAACGCAATTAGCGCCTTTGGTTAATTATCTTTGACTCATAACTGAACATGAATCTAAACACACATATCCCATAGATAGACACAACTAAAGAATCAATAAAATTACTGTCAGCTTTCTAAAAATAGTCTTTTGAAATTGTGGTTGGTAAATAGACTAACATAACTCAACTGTTACTAAACATCTAAATCTGTGTGTATGTACATGGTATAGTAACTATGTCTGAAACATAAAAACAATCGTACAAGGCTTCTATATATCCATACTAAAAAGTGAATATAGTTCACTGTTGTATACTATATGTTGTCATCAGTGACAAACATACAGTCAACTATTTGCACAACGGCAAATCTCCAACAAAGGCTTGTAAAAATGACTAAGTCCATAAAGTAGTTTACAGGGTACAAGAGTAAAATTTTGGGCAGAGAACATTGTATATGATGAATGAATACATGCAAGCTTAGAGGAAGATATTTTGGGGTATTCTAGACCTTCAGTTATGGCTTCTTGAGTTTTGGAGTTCAAACATGAAAGATACAGATGTTTGAAGTCAATCGAAGACAATGATAGAATGAGACAGAGCATTTGAATGATCGTGATGATTGAGTGAGTGTAACGTGGAATCCAAATTTGCTATGTTGGATTTTTATTGTGTATTACCTATGTTTTTTAGCGTATGATCTCCTTTTTACTTACTTTTTATAAGTGTTGGTTCCATTTTGTGATGTATTTGGGAGCCGACTGGGTATGTAATAAAGTATATATATGGAGAGATTTTTAGAAGCAAAGATTAAATATAATGTGAATGGATTAATTGTGATGTTAGAATCATACATATGGTGATGCAAGCTACAACTGGAACTACTTAAGCATAGCAGATGCTTGTTTATGTTTATTTTGATAAAACATTGTAATAGAGACATATTTTTTATTGTATGAGCAGTGAGCTCAGTGTATACCTTTAACATGGTTTTGTATTCCTTTAATAGGGAGATGTACTAATGTAATACTCAACTCCTAATAGGGCTAGGTCTCCTAATATGGACATAATAGTTTTAGTGCATATTTGGGGGTACACTCCCCACTAGGGTTTTCCCTTGGCCAGGGATTTCTCGACAATAAATTTATGGTGTTATGAGTTGTGTACTTTGTTTTTATGTTCTTTTCATTTCAAAAATTATCTGGTTAAGTTGGCATTTGATAAGTTTAATTTTAAAGTGTTGTAATACTGATTCACCCCCCCCCCCCTCTCATTATTACTTAATCCTAACAGGTAAAATATATCTACTGAAATGGGAAGCCTACTTGCTCATATAAGGACAAAATGCATTCTTGTCATCTTCCACATCACCTCCCAATGTGAAGAAATCTCATAATGTCATGTCACACTAGATAACAAAATAAGATGAGCAAGAAACTACATTCATGGTATTTAAATAAATAAATACAATGTTAGGATTTGTTAAGTTTGAGGCACCTTAATTTCCAATACAGGTTTAGTTTTTATTCTTCTCTGATTTGGGGGGTTAAGGTAATAAGGGTAACCTATCCGGGCATGATATTTGGTTTGGTTATATTATTGATCTATGCAAAATATTCAACCTCTTTTTGCTTGTTTTTCAACTAAAATTATGTAGTTTCTTTGGACAGCTAGGAAAAAGATTGCTTTCGAGATAAGAGTATGGTACTTAGTCTTCTAGAAGACTCATATTTTACTCTATTTTTATATAGGTCACTATTAATTTCAAGATCTCTAAGGATAGATTTCATGATCTTACGGACAAGCCAAACATCATTGTCAACAAATCTAAAGCTAAGTATGCTAGACATTGTCATTTTTCTATAGAATACAATGAGGTTGTTTTGAGGAGTTACTTGGAATTTCAGATAAGGTATTTAATAATAAATACTCTCATGAGACACTACTTGAGTACTTGAGCCTCAAATAAATGGGATATATGGTTGATGACTTTGCATTGAGATAGCAGGGTCCAATGAAGACTTCTTTGAGATTAAGCCCTCAATTGGTTGGGATAACCTTGATTTTTTTAGTAATGTTTTTTCTTAAAGCTCATTACAATTGGTTCTCATATTTTTGGTGGCCTTGTATGGATTTATATTGTTGGTTCTCATATTGTTATTAACCTTTCATGGCTTGATACTTTTGGTTCTCATTTCTTTAGTGGCCTTGTGAGACCTAATGCTAATGGTTCTCTTATTTTTATGTGACCTTGCATGGCCTAATATTGTTATTTCTCTTATTTTTGTTGGTCTTTCATGGTTTGATACTATTGTCTTTCATGCTTATGGTGGTTTTGCATAGCCCGATACTAATGGTTCTCTTACTACTAGTCACCTTACATGACACATTGTTGTTTGATCTTATGTTCTTCTCTAAACGGGTAGTTATATTTTGATGCTTTCCTTTTGGTAATCTATTATCAATTCAAAAAAAATCGCATTTCAAACTTAATAAAAAGTTTGAATCAATACTAAAATTTGATAAAATGTCTTATACTAAAAAAATATTAAGAAATATGAATGCATAATGATAAATGCAATCTCATATTTTCATATTTACTCTATAAAATAAGATTATATTGAAGAGGTTCTCTTTGTAACATTGATTTTGACATTTTTAAATATATTTTAGAGCCACCACAAAACAATGAGTTTTTAATGAGTTAGTATGAGCTACACTACAAGTTAAATTAAGTCATTGCATTCTTAAGACTAAAATGCCAAACTTGCAACGCCAATTTGATAGTTCACCCTAAGTGATCATATACCATTATAGACTTATTAATGGTTGAAATCTAAATATCCTTGTCAACTTCAAAAACCATATTGTGAAGGATTACATGGTTCTTTGTAAAAATTCAACTTTCTTTGATACAAAGAGAATCATTTCACAAGACTCAAAATGTAATTTTACAACCTCATAACATTTTAATGGGGTTGAAAAATCATAAAACCTATGTGATTTTAACCCCTTCATTCTAATGGTTGTCAACGTGTTAAAATTATTATCACAAACTCCCTTAGACACTTACGGACTCGATAAAAGAAGTCAGTGATTGGTCTCTTAGGTCGAAGAATTACATGTTTAGATCCTTATAAAAATAGTATCTAAATCATATAAAAAAATAAATATTCTAATTATAATTGCATACCAGCAATGTAAAAGGCTTTTGTATTCAAACAACCATGAATGCAAGTTCCTAGTTGATCCAAATGTTAGTTTCATATAGCTACATTGCATTTATATATTAAATTTGGCAAATAGGTGATTTAGAATTGTATTGTGCACAATAATTTCTATGCCAAAAAGTTAGTAGAATCCTCTTCAAAACAACATTTGCATATAGAATATTTTAAATAGACCTCTATTTATGAAAGCTTTCAGGCTTCATGCTTAATCCATACAACCAAAATATTTTTTTTCTCTTTTTTATATAAATAATAGGGAATCTTTAAACTTATTATTTTATTTCTTATAAGCTAAAGAGATAAGATGAAAAAAATTAATATATTTTAAACTTTCGTAATAATTTTATGTTATACATTTACAAGAATTTTTATTTTATTATTAAAAAGGAGTCTAATATTAGAAACATTTTCAGAAAAAGTGTTAAAATATAATATTAAAAAGATTTTCCAACCACCTCTAGAATAAAATGAAAAAAATTGAAGTTAAAAGGAGTTATAAAAGTAGAGGTTGAGTGATAGAATAAATTGTCCATAGTCATTTGCTTTAAAACCTAACTTTTGGAACATCATACATTCGTATTCACCTTTTCTCCTCGAGGAAAAAAACCCTCTTTACATAAGGATTTAAAGAACAAAAACCATGTAGATTTCTTATGAAGGATAAAAACTCTCTAATTTATATGGACTGGATCAACACAAATATTACCATTAAGGTTAAGAGATATTTGGAGATTCTAAATTCACTAGAATATATTCATATCATCGCTATATCATTTTCCACACCACTACAATACCTCACCATTTGTGAGTTGACCTATATCTATGGTTCGTGTTGTCAGTGAAGTTCAATGTGTGGTGTTTTAATTGGTTTTGTCAATGTGTTTCAATGTGTTAAAAACTTCCATTTTATTCCAATTTTGAAGATATCGAAGATTTTGTTGGCAGATTTAGTTTAATAGTAAGTTTTAGATTTTTCTAAAATATTTGTTGCAAGAGTTTTCACATTTTATTGTTTGTTAGTGTTAATTTTTCACTCCAGTCACATTGTTAACATGCAAAGCTTTCTAATTTAGTCACCGTTAACATGCATCAGTTCACTTTTTAAATTAGGGATCTGAGAACGGTAAATTTTCTTGTGTTTTCCATAGGTTTATGCTCCATGCATTCTTTATGTAAGGCTAACTAAAGAGAAGTACACTTTATTTTATCCACCTTTTTGATATTACATGCATAATTTATGCTCATGTCTTTACATATTCATTGTATTTTACACATTTAATTGTTTATGATCAATATATAACTTTTATTCTTGGCAGCTCTCTGTTTCTTTAGTATTATTCTGCAAGTTTTGTTTTTCTTTCTAGCTAGATCTATGTTGCAAATTCTACATGGTATCAAAGCGTAGGATCTAGGAAAGAGAGTAAATTTTCTTTTGCTGGTATAGAAGATCAAAGTTGGGAAGAATGAAATTTTAATCTTTTGTCATTCTCATGTCATTCAACTATTTCGAATGGAAGCCACGGAGTCTGCTTCAGCCCACAAGTAGAGGCTTGTATCAAATAGTCATGGCAATGGAAGTTGAACTGAATTCTACATCATAGACAAACCAAGGTCATGCTCTTTTTGTATGGGTCTTGCCTTCATTTCCTCTCAGTGACACCATGTTAGTGGACCTATCATGCCTCTCTTTTGAACATTATGGAGGGTTTCTATTGTTCGTATTATTGTTTCCTTGGTTCCATAGTTGATCAGTTTTCTAGATAATTGGCACCTGTATTTTCAACTAACAATTTGTTCTTGCATGGTTGAGTAGTGTTGTTAGAATCACTTGTACATATTCATGTGTCAAATCTACATCCTTGACTGATAGATATTTTACCTTTGTTTTCCATCTATTCATTGTTCAAGGACGCCTATGCAGATTATTGTCTTTTGTATCTTCGATTGACAGATATTTTTCCTTTGTTATCTGCTCATTGTATGAGTAGTTTCATTGGGGGTACTCATGCAGATTGATCATGATCTTCATCTGGTTTCAGAGGAGTCTCTTCATTCAGCACTATGGCAATTATAATTCGACAGATGTCCACAGTTTTCTTGTCACAAAAGATTATGTTAGCGTATATTTTGAGGGGGGGGGGTTATTCCCACTGATTTTTCCCTCTTTCCTCTCTCCTTTCATTAGTTTTTTTTATTCTCCTTAGTTAGTCTTAAGGTGGGGTATTAGTGTTGATTTTTCACTCCAGTCACTGTTAACGTGCAAAACTTTTTGATTCAGTCATCATTAACATGCATCAGTTCGCTCCATAAATTGGGGATCTGAGAATGGTAGATTTTCTTGTGTTTTCCATAGGTTTATGCTCCATACATTCTTTATGTAAGGCTAACCTAAAGAGTACACTTATTTTTTCCATCTCTTCAGATATTACATGCATTTACATACATAATTTATTCTCATGTATTTATATATTTATTGTAATTTACACATTTAATTATGTGTGATCAATATAGAATTTTTATTCATGGAAGCTCTTTGTTTCTTCTGTATTATTCTACAAGTTTTGTTTTTCTTTTTAGCTAGATCTATGCTGAAAATTCTACATTGTTGTCCAACAACAAATCTCATTATTTTATCTTCGTGACTAGATTTTACCCTATTGATGGTCTTCTTGAGTTTTCAACTTACAAATGCAACATTAAAGAAGAGAACATTGTTTGTGGCACAATTCTAAGTCTTCCATACAATTTTGAAGGCAAGTTTGCAAGTATGTAAAGCTAAAACAAGAGTTGTACCATGCCAAAATAAATCACAAATATTTTAAGACATGTATCATACCATTCTGTACAATATTGGGTGTTTGGTTGGAGCCGAACCTAATATTTCTAAATCAAAACCTCTTTTTTGGTACTATTATACATTTTTCCTGTTTAATTATTTATGTTGTACAACACGCGGACTTTGTGAGCTTCAACCATCATAACAATCTTCAGGTACTTGTGGTTATTCTGGGTATTTATATCTTGTGGGGTTTGATTGATGTTGATTGTATTTGATTACTGCTGATTCGGAAGTTGTTTATCAGTGGTTTCAAGATTATTTTTGGATTTCACGGCTACTGTCCATGCATTTAGAATTTTAAATTTGGTTCATTACAATAAATTTAAAGGATTTTAATATTTAAATTAGTATTTTTTAATTACATTATTAACTGTGCAGCCTTTCGCCAGTAACCATAATTTATTTAACACTCTACCCACCATATACCTCTGCGCACTTTAAGATTTCAATGATCAGAAAGTGCTAAAATTTGTGTATGAATACCAAGATACTGTCATCAAAAATCTCAAATTAGTATATTACAGTAGTGCCATTTTGAGATAATCATTAGCATATTCACAAAATTTTTATATTTAAAATAAATGCATTTTTAATAAATATACATAACCCATTATTACAAACCGCATAGTGTCAATATATAATACTAAACCAGTCATAATATATGTATTATACATCACGTTTTGTTGAACTTTTAATGTATGTTTCACCACAGGCAATAATTCTTATTTAATCACAATTGTCTCCTCTGAACATCCTGATATATCAATCAGCCATTATATTTTAATTGTTATTATATATTTCATACAATGAGATCATATATCTCATATATGTGTAACAGGAGAATTTTCACCAAGGGTTACCACTCTTCACATGTGGCCCCATTAATTAATAATTATAATATAGTTATATATAATAATAATTATATTATCAATATAACGTAATAATTATTCGATTATCATATAACATAATTATTATACAATATAATTATTATTATCACCTAATAATCATATAATAATAGTTATTATTATATTATATTATCACATAATAATACAATCATATTATCTCACAATAATAATATAAATATAATCACAACTTTTGTGATGTCTATGTCGGCCTATGGATTCCGACTACAGCTACAATAATATCAACACTCCCTCTTAGCTAAGGAGGAATCCTACTCTAAATATGAGTCACATAGTGACATCCACCATGGATACTCCTAGAGGGTGGATCCATCATGGCTACACCCGTAAGTGGAAAGGAAAGATATCACCTCATGTGATATCCACCATTATGGCTATCCATAAATATAACCTCACATGATATCCGCCATTTTGGCTTATAGATATCTCCACATGTAATATCCACCATTATGGCTAATCCATAGATATCACCTCACGTGATATCCACCATTATAGTCATCCGTAAATATTACTTCACGAGATATCAACCATCATTATGAGATTGTCACCTCACAATGATGGTAAGATGCACAAGTGTTCATCATTTTGAGATTGTCACCTCACAATGATATTCAACATGGCTCATCTAGAGGGTAAATGCACAAGTACAATAAAATCACCATAGACTCTCTCACGTGGTGTTGGCATGGCGTCACACACATGACATCCACCATGAACCTTATCAGAGAGTGGATTCACCATGGCTACTCCCAGAGGGTGGAACAAGGGCTTTCACCTCAAACTACTCTCTCACAAAGAAGAATGCATTGCAAGGGTTGATATCTCAAATTTCTCCATCTTTGAGAAAAATTGTACTACGGTACATCTTACAAAATCACTGATGCTAAGACTCCTCTGCAAGGGCTACATTCTCCACAACTCTAAGTTTGTCTCAAAAAATACACAAGCTTCACTTTGGCAAGAGGCTTGATAAGAATATCGGTTGTTCTTGATCATCGGTGCTAATGTACCTCAACTAGAATAGCATTCCTTTGCACCATATATCTAATATAGTTATATTTGATCTCCACATGCTTTAACCTATCATGAAATACAAGGTTGGAGTCTGCATCACTCTCATTAAATCGTAAGCTCACTAAGTATCCATCTATCATAAATATCACGATCTAGGTGTCAGCTTAAACACCTTCCAACCTACATACATGGGACTCTATCTCATGATTCATAGTCCTCTACTACAATTTCCTGATCACTAGAGAAACCATATCGACATGGTCTACTCCCTCTGAACCAATATGATCAAGGTCCTCAAAATTTAATTGAAGTATATCCTCTAGCTGCTCCCTCTGACATAGAAGCATACCCTTCTCACATGGTCCAAGTAATACAATCAGGTATAAATTGTCTCTAGTGACTCCAATAACGGGTGAATCAGCCCACTATATTGCCTCTGCTGAGAATTTAGCACTTTCCTTCTTGACCTTATACCAAATCTTGGTTTCTCTTAATATCATTGTTTTAGGGTAAGAGCATACTCCATTATTGGTATCCTAATAACAATTCATGCACAACAGCCATCGAA
Organism: Thuja plicata; assembly: GCA_018584345.1. NCBI lineage: Eukaryota > Viridiplantae > Streptophyta > Pinopsida > Cupressales > Cupressaceae > Thuja > Thuja plicata. The sequence continues at coordinate 3,496,980 of MU223762.1, forward strand.
ATGAACATGGTTGCAGTATGGTATCCATTACAAACGCAAAGATTCTATAGCACTCTATTTGATTTTGAGAGAGTATGTTAATAATCCAGGTAATTGTAAGATTCTCCTTATGCTAAAGAGCCATGCATCTCTCCTCGTGAATATCACATAGAAAAAAATTGTTATCATGAACATAAGTTACCTTCCTATCAAAATTATGCAAAATAAAGTTGTCTTCTCAATCTACCTGCCAAACTCTCCCGCATTGCATGTCTTATTTGTCTCAGATTGATCTGTCTCCTCTGAGGAATGCATGCACCTTATTATTTACCTCAATCTTAGATACATCATTCCAATGGCCAGCTACTACATAAATATTTGAAAGTAATATATATTGTCATGTATTGTCTGGTTCCAACCAAAAGAGGTTTTCTGCGGCACGCTCTACTATCTCCACATTTATGTTAGTACATAGTAAGAAAGGCTCCCCATATAGAAGCATCAGGTTCAAGGGTCATACTTGTAACACCCCAAAATTGGCACCTAATAATTCAATCAATTTTGGTGCATTTTCTCATCTTTGAAGTCCTATTGTATTAGGCAAATTCTTCTCCTAATTGACTTTAATTGACCGAGTTTCAAATGCAGAAAACCCAAATTTGCATAAATCTGACATTACATTTAATTCTTAAATTCTCAATGATTATTAGCTAAAAACCCCTATGATTAATTGATTTAAATCTAAAGTCTTAAGTGCTTTTAATTAAATCAATTCCACCCCCTTTGGCTAATATACATAAAAGGAATTGAAAGGTTACTTAATTATTGGGTGAATTATCCTCAAAAAGGAATTCCATAATTCCACATGAAAGGACACTTATGTGGCAATAATTCACCCTTTCATTTAAATAATCTTTGCATATTTGTCTCAAAAGAGAATGAATAGACAATTGTTTCTTTTCAAGAAACTCTTCACTCTCTTTCCATGGTTTTCTATAAATTGGACTTCTTTTCTTCATTAGAAAGGACGATTTTGGAGAGCATCAATATTATAGTCAATTTGCATTTGATTTCTTTCATGTTTCAAGCTTAAATTTGCATAATTAGGCTAGTTTTAATTGGAATTGAAGATATAATGCTTTCATTTATGATTCAT
>MU223762.1:3509351-3531740 GCA_018584345.1 Thuja plicata
TGCATTCTTAAAATCCTCCATGTTAGCAATGGTCAGGTTGTTGGCTCTCGTTCTGAGGGTAAAACTCAACATCCACAACTAATTAGGAGGCAACAGGTCGCCTCAATCGAATTTGCAGAACAAACAACTCATGTTTGTCTTTGTGAATTGAGCGATTGTGTAAAGACTATGTTGTGTTTGTGTTGAATTCAGAGGTCCACATTCAGCATATAACAATACTAAGATCATATGCCTTGTCCAGCCTTCCAGAACTACCAGGCAGGTCAACTATACATGTATAATGCTTAGCTCTTGGTCTAATATCATGATCTCAGCTTATAGAATCAAAAATATTGTCATCCTTCATCTACTAGGCATGTATGACTGCATGCAAACAAGACACCAACAAAAGTAATGTGAACAGGATTTATACGCACTTGTTGTATTTTCTCAAATATCTGGAGAGTCACTATAATGCCCATGTTGAGAAAAGCTAAAAATCATAGTGTTCCACAACGCTGAATCCCTTTTCGGTGATCTCCTAAACACATGCTCTTCCTATTGCATTTGGTTTTAAAAAAAGGTTGATAGCCTTGTTATAAGACAAGTGTTGAGTATGTCTGCATTCCTTTCACGCTGGTATACAAGAGAGAATCCAGATAACATGTCGAGATCCGTGCACTACTTCACCACATCTCAAACTGTGGTTAATCTAATGTACATTGGTAAAACATCAAATCCTTTCCCATTATGAATCATGGCTATAAAATATCACATAACAGAGGACTATCCAACCAATTCTCTACTTCCTTTGCCGCAAAACAATATAGTGATTGTTGTGATTAAATTCATGTCACTGTATCGAATATGGGTGCTATAGCATAACTCCTTTGTAGTATCTTGTAAATTGCTTGTCATCCTATCCGCTATGGCAAGCACAAATGCCCAGAGTAGACTACTGAATGGACTCTCAGATAATACTCCTTTTGTATCTTAGCAATACCATGGTACATGGATCGTTATCAAACATTATAACTTATGTTTCCAATGAATGACGTGCTCATTGTGTGAAGAAAACACGGTTACTACTACCACTATCGTTCCACACTTAACTCTCGATGAGAGTTTTAGTGATCACGATCTTTAGTTTTCACGACAAGTCCTGACCAAGCCTTTATCTTCTTCTTAACCCACTAAAAAATCACTAGCCCTTTTAAATTTAACTGTCTTCTATTCCTAATACATGAGTCTTCCTTCACTTGATATTTCCAATTGATGCCAAATATTTATCAATAGAAGGCATCTACCGTAATACTCGCTCTTCAATAATTGCAAGCCTCTAAAGTTTGAAATTCAAAACACTAGTATTGTGGTCTTCTTCGTTGCGCGAACTAGGATTGCTCTCTCCTTGGACACTCAGAGAATCTTGGGCTCTAATTAGTTTGTTGTTACAGCTTGATGAATTGAAATCAAGGGCACTTTTGCATATGCCTTTCTACTTGGCCTTCGGGGGAACATGTCGATTATAACACCCTTCACGAAGTCAATCGCCAGCCACAGTCCCTTTGTAGGGTTCGGCCCCGTGAATTAAGCAATATCGATGGTGTGTAACGGTAGGAGAGTGTCTCGATGCGTTGCAATGAAGCCTAGTATCTCCCTCGTTGCTTCCACTTTGGCTTCCGTCAACTAAGTTGTGAATCCCTTTAATATGTATGCTTGTAAGCATAATGTAGACACCTATAATTTGGTGAGTTCATCTTTACATCCAATAATCTAGAGAATCCTTATTATAGGCAATTCATCTCATAAGCATAGAATTTCATTTGTGAATTTGCATAATAGTTAGCATATTGGAGGAATTGTAGTATAATTGATCTAAGATAGGGTAGATTTGCATCATTTAAAGCTTACTCTCTCATTCTAGGTGTCACTAATGGACGCTAAGCTAAGAGCATTTGATTAGCATTTTTAGATAGGGAACCATTGAATGCTTCTTATTTGTTTGTTTGATTCAATAGTTTAAATGTTAGATTTCCTCATTGAATTGATCATATTGCAAGCTAATTTCATGAAAATATATTTCTCATATATATATTGGATTTGAGAACTTGTTTTGCATTTTATGTCCTTCATTTCGATCAAGACCAAAGGGTCAATTTAGATAAGATGTGGATAGGATATGGATAGCATAGCTTGATCATGATAAGGGGCGATGGAGGCTACGAGTGGATGATTGGGATTATGGAAAGGTTGCTTAGGAATAATTAAGGTGGATTTGGGATAAGCAAGATAATGATAGGGTAGCATGGATGCAACAAGTGAATAAGTTGATGGAAAGGATAATAAATGTCAAGATACATGATGCTCATAGATATGTTCAACCTTTTCAAGATCAAATGTGAAAGAGGAGATAGGGATTCAAGTGAGATAAATGGTAGGAAGATGGAGGATAGCATGGATGAAACTTTCCCCCAAGTGTAGAGTGCAAGAGGGAGGAATTATACATGATGCCTATTTGTCAGGTTTTCATCATGGTACTTGTCCAAGGCATCACAAGAAGTGGTTTTCACCATAGAAATAATTTATTTCTCTTTACTTTTTATACCAACATGTCTGTTTATCAGTTTTTCACCAAGGCACTTTTTCACTTTTTTTTAAAAAAATCTCTTTTTTTATTTTTCAATATTTTTCCAGCATTTGGATCTTGGACAATGCTCTTCTGAAAGATATGCTATAATAAACCATGGCTATGGCTAGGATGCTCAAATATATTGATAAGGTGATGATAAAGGATATATATGAAGGATAAAGGTAGATGGTGGTTAAGGTTTTATGCCATAGATTGGATAAGTGGGATGGAAAGTAGGTATTGGATAATGGATAGGAGGATAAGAAACACATGTAGATTGTGGATAGAATTGTTGGAAAGATCAACTTTGGCACATACCTCGAAGGGTGGTGGAATGATGGAGGAACAATCAATGAAGGAGGTGAGGATGTATCTAAGGTAGTGTATTTTTGGATATAAGAACCCAAAGTAGACTTGAAAAGTGGGAAATATATGGAAGGAGATGGAGTGAAAACCTTTGGAAGCTTGAATGTCAAATGTGATTTTTCTTTTGTGTGCAAGTCTTTCAAAAGTGACTTAGGAATCCACATAACTATTGAATTTTCTTTCTTTTGTGATGCTTTGGAATGTATTTCTTCAATGAGGGATATGGAACCCACATTTTCTTTAATTTTTTTTTTTCTTGGTGGACCTTTGTGGTCTCTTTGATATTTCCTTTTTCTTTGTGGACCCTGGTGACCTTTTGGATATTTATTTTTTCTTTTCATTCACATGTCGATTTGATGGGACATGGTGATCATTGTACACATGCAGATTCTTGGATTTATGATTTTTATGTTGCCCATCCAAATTGCTTCCAAAATACTTTGGAATTGTGGATGAATAGGAATAATATGGTGGGTTCATATGGATTGGTGTTTGGACATTTTTCAAGTATGTGTGTCTTCGTTGATCTTGATACATGGTAGGGTAAGTGAATAAAGAGCTAGGGATGATAAAAATGGTTGATGGAGGAATATAGGACCCAATATGGATGGAAGGGATGAAGATTTTAGCTTTGTGATATAGGAACCCAAAATGGATTTGAAGGATGGTGAAGGCTGACGCTTTCATTTGAATGGAGGGAGATAAGGTGTGAAAGGGATATCAAAATCTTTGGAGTGAGTTGAATTTATGAGGCTCTCATCTTCAAGAATTATCTAATATACCAATAGGCTCATGAGTAGCTTTTATAGAAGCAACTTTGATAGGATCAACTGAGGAATGAAGGGATTTATTGTCGTGCAAGGGATTTGGAAGAATGATGGTTTCTTGAGGTGAATATGGAGGAGTATGACAAGGATTTGATGGGATACTTTGATCTTGACAAGGATCTTTGGATGGTGTAGAGAGGGTATTTTACTCTTGATTTTCAATATGTTCATTCGAAATGGTGGAAGGGACATCTTGATCTTGCTTGGGAAGTGGACAAGATATAGAGCTTGGAAGGACACTTTGTTCTTGAGCTAGAAGGATATCATCTTGGAAGAAATGAAAGGGAGTAAGGGGATCATCATGGGATTATATGGATATGGGACCTTCATCAAATATTGGATAGGAATATAAGCATCTTGATCATGATCTTTATTGACAATTGTTTCTTTGTACTTTGGATTATATTGTTGGGATTAATGGGAAGTATGTACTGAAAGGGGAGGGGTGAATCAGTACCTCTAAAATTTTTGTATCCCTTTTATCAATTAACCTTTGTAATCAATTGTATATCCATTCAATCTGATTTAAACTATCTTGATGTGAGTTATATCAAATCATAACATTAACATACATGTGAACATTCATAGAAACATTCATGAAATTAAATTGACACATAACACAAGATATGATATCGCAGAAAAACTCCTGTGAGGAAGTAAAACTGCGGTGGGGATGGCACCCACAAAATCTTCACTATCTGCAGATTGGAAGGGGTTGGTTAAGGCTTACAATTTGATCAATTTTGATAATCTACCATGTTAGGAGTATCGGTGGAGACCTGTTAAATTCTACTCTGTTAAGAGCTTTAGCAACACTGTTGAGTGTGCACTCAGTTAAGAGATTTGTTGTTGGACTGTTAAATCCACCTTCCTTGAAAGGATTTTTACACTTTGCTCCACTTGCTATAATGATATCAAATTACAAATTGACCTGGTAAATGCAATCTCCTATTGCTGATACAGATCCTATTTAGTTCACATAAAATATTATACCTAATTGTGATTGATTAATACCTCTGATTCTCGGTATGCTCTGTTCTTGGTTCTTGCTAACCAAATTTATCTTTTGTTGCCTGTTCTTGAAACTCTCAATCTGATCCATAGATGTGCTCGTCTGATTCATTCATGTTCTCATCTCTCTTCACTTTATATATTCATCCATCATAATGAATGATTGCATCATCTATTTATAGATGGATTGACTTCATCGAGTTTGATAAAAACAATGTTAACTCTAAGATCAGGTTTACAACGTATACCAAGATCTCCTATTCTATGTGTTTTAAATTAGTTAGACTGATGAAAGCACTTAAATTCATGTATCTTGTCCCTAGAGAAATATATTTAAAACAATTAAATATCCTATAAATAGAATACACTTTCTTTATCTGACGTGGAAGTCGGGTCCACTTTTTGCGGGTTGCAACTGAATTTCAATTTTGTCTGTCGGTCATGCTTGACTGTCCTTCAATTTTGTTCTGTCGGTTGCACTATATCTATCTTGTCGGTTTGCACTGTAACTTGCATATTGGGTTCCTCTTTCGGGTTTCACTTTATCTTTCTGTCTTTAGATTTCATTTTCTACACTAAGATGTGTCATCGGATCTCTTTATACTTTGTCAACTTCGATGATCTCTTAGTATCTGATCTTTGGTTTTCTCATGTCTTGTCTTCCGGTGTATGCTTACCGAAAGTGTTGTTTGTATACTAATGGAAAATTAATTTCATCAATCTCCCCCTTTGACATTAGTATCAAAAACTAATATGTGCAAAATACTAACAAAATGTTAAGTATATACAACATATATATTCCCTAGTCATTTAATGACTCCCCCTATGTATATGTCAGTATATCTGTACATATGATGTCTTTCCTTATACATATCATTTTTATCATTTGAATATACATATACATATTTTCCATTTTCCCATTTGAATGAATGAATGTACATATCATCTTTCCCTATTTGTATTTTGTACACTTCATTTTCTCCCTTTTTTGATATTAAGGGAAAAGGTCTTTTACCTTTAGAGCTTATCAAAAATATGGGAATGTGAAGACTTCATGTCTTCCATCATCTTCTCCCATTTCTCTTTGAGGTTCTCCAGAGCCATGTGCTCGAGTGTAATCTTGGAGTGCATATCATAGATGTTGTCTGCCACAGACATCTCAGGAGTTGCAATTAGTTGCCTTGCTGAACTAATATATTGTCAGAGCAGTGTTAGATTTGGCAGAAGTTGAGCTTGGAGCTCGGTTACTTCTTCTCTAAAGTGTGTCTCTGCCTCCCATAGCTCTTGTCTTAACCATTTTATCTCAATTATCTTCTCATAATGTAGTTTGACTGCATTGTCTCCATCGGTGGTTAAGCTTTGTGCACTATTTGCTAGATCGGTATCCAGCTTTGCAATGTTTTCACTATTCTCCTTAGTGAACTTGTCTATTGTGCTCAATGTTTGAATTAAGGCTATAGCTTCAAATATGATTGGATCTAATTTAGATATGAATTATGATAGCTTTACCTCATTTACTGCCACTTATTGGATGATGTTCTCTATGAGATTTTGTTGGTACTTTATCATGGCTCTCTCCTCTATTGCCTTCTCAGCATCAATGTTCTGAGTTGTAATTGCATCGGTGAGGGTAGTTAATTGATCAAGTATTGGTTTGCTTTGATCAATATCAACATTAGGTACAATTTGATGTAGAATGTCTCGTGTTGTCTCCAGTACCATGGAGTCCCTGTGTTGTTTCTTCAGCTTCTCTTGCAATGCCTTCCTCTGGCATATCTCTCCATATTCTTGTAATGCTTCAATGTCAAGTGTAGAGGGGTCACACTTCGGTATTTAAATTATTTCATCCAATGTAACCTCTAACTTGTTCTTCTTTTTCTTCTTCTTCTTCTTCTGTGACTCAGTAGAATGTAACACCATTGCCAATTTCTCGGCCTTTTTTGATGTGCTCGATGAAGTGACCTGTTGTGCTTCTTTCTGCTACTTGGCATCAGTGTCAGCTTGTCGAGTGTCTGCAGACGTCTCCACTTTCACCTTTACATCATCGGTAGCACTCTTGTCAGTTTCCTCAGGAGTACCATCTTTTGGTTTGTCTCCTTCATTGGTGTCCTTTGCTTCATGGGTCTTGGTTTATGCATTCTTGTCTTGAGTATTTGTATCATTTTCCTTATCTCCTCCAGTAACCTTATTAGTGTTGGTTACATATTGAGTATCTCTGATGTCTTGTTGACCATCGGTGTTATCCTTGTTTTCTTCTTCTCCTGCATCCTTGGGAGTATCATGTTCAGGTGACTTGCTTGATTCTTGCATGATATTGATAGCTTGTATCAATATTGGTAGTTTTCCTAGAATGTTCATCAGTGCAGTATCAACTGATGTGTCCTGCTCATCGGTTTTGTCCTTTTCAGCAGTGACATCTTCATCCTTATTCACTTCCTCTGTTGGGTCATCGGTAATGTATATGACATTAGTGTCTACAATGTTTTCATTTGTGGTGTCTCCCCATGTTTCATCTACAACATATGCATTCTAGTTGCCTATTGTATCATCATCTTCTTTATCTAACTCAATAGATGTGTCATCTTGAGTTGCCTTGTCAACATCTTGGTGTTGAAGGTCTTTGTCAGGGCTATCCTCCTCAATAGGTATGTTCATGATCTTGCACCATTTCTTATGGTTGTCTTGCTCAAGATCTATAATTTTTCCTTCAAGGAGTTTGTATGCTCTCAGCTTCGGTGAGAACTCCATTTTGTACTTCTCCATCATCTCATCAATTTCAACCTTCTTTGGTTCAGGTGGCATGAGAGAAACAAGTACTCTCTCTCTCTTATCTCTTTCTCATTCTTCAATGCAAATGTCCAATGGAAGTATAATCTATCCAAGAGTTCCCTTGGTACATAACTGCCTTCAAATTTTACCAGTACATATTTGAAGTTGTACATTTTAGTTATCATGGCGTCCTTAATTTTATTCTGATCTTCTTGATTTTGTTTTGGCAATTTTATAATGTTTGGATCTGTAATAGATCCATAATTTTCAATATATACACAAATGTCATCAATAGAGTTAGGTTCTTTTACCTTGACACTTTCTGCTTCAACAGCTTCATCCTGCTCGGTGTCCTCTATATCCTCTCATGTTCTTATGAATTTCCTTCCTTTCTTGTTTTTTCCTCTCTTTGGTGTGGGAGCTTCCTCTTGTAAGTCCTGACCTTTCCTTTCTTTAGAGGTGAAGGAGTGGATTCTTTTGATGTTTGGTTCTTTTCCTAGAAGCAGTTGTTTTCCTTGGCCTTTTAGTTGGTGGAGGAGATGGTGAATCTAACTCTGTCTCCTCAGAGTCATCATTTCCTTCATCTTTACCGACAGATAACTACTCTTCAGTTTCTTCCTCTTGTCCAACTTCTTCATCTTTCTCAATGTCTTCCTTGGTTGTTGATAGAATCTTCTTGAGATTCTTTACTATCTTGTCTTTCTTCTTGACTATCTTCTTAACAACTAGGCCTGATTTAATTCTTGTCTTGGCCTCTTCATATGTACCAAACCTGGGTTGTTTCTTATCCAGTGGTTCATTAATCAAGGCATCAATTGCCTTAGTAGCAAGATCAATGTTGGTCTCATACTCTAATGGTTGCAACCATGTTGTCCTTGGTACACCAGGTTTAATGTATGTATTGTCAGTGTCAACCATGAAGCATATCTCATCCTTATATTATTCAATGAGTTGCTCAGGGATTCTTACCCCCTTTTACATTCGGTCTTTGAATACATTGAAGTATTCATCCATGATTGTCTCAAAGTTATCTCCCAGTGTAGCAATATGCTCACTGATTTGCATGGTTACCGATTTGGTGTTGTCCCATTTAACATCTCCAACCGATGGGAATGTCTCTTGAAAATAAAAATAAAAAAGATAAACATTATTAGCGATCCAAACTTACAAGTGTTTGACTTTACGTTCCTAATATTCTTTAGGTTGTCCTTCAACTGTTTCAGGAGTAGCTCAGATAAGTATAATTGTGTCCCTTTCTTTACAATTTTGAACGTTGTGTCCACTGCACCTGATGCTATGTTATTTAATCTGCTTGCCTGGAAGAATTTATAGCCCAAAAAACATGCACCGAACTTGATTTCATCATCGGTTATTGTTGTAAATTTCAGTCCTCTACCATCCCATTTTGCTCCAGTCATTTTCTCGGTCTCGACCTTCAGTGGATGCTTGAGTTCTTTAACTTTATCGATTATGGGGTAACCGATGACCGCATGAATGACATCTCGGGTGATTACCTTTGGTTCATCAAGCCATAGCTTGTTGTTATGCATTCGGCTTAGGACTAACTGAATCCATTCAGTTTTGAAGACCTTAAAAAACATTAGGGCATTGATGAGCCCTTTTACTTCAATGTGCTTGTGCTCTTCCTTAAGTGTTCCATCATCATTGCACAGCTTCTTGTAATCTTCTTCAACCTTTGATGTTCCTATCTCTGCAATCTTGCAGTGTATGAATGATCAAACATCTTCAACTAGTAAAACCCTAGCTGGAATGCGTGAAAATGCACCAGCATCGTCGGGTTGTGAGGCAACCTCAGGATGGATCTTATAATTGGATTCCTCACATGCCAAATTCTTAATGAGTTTGAACTCTTCCTTCTTTGCATTCTTGGTTTTCACTGTTCGTCAAGTCGAGGCTATTTTTAGAAATATAGGGCTTCTGCGTATTGCGTAAAAAATAGAGTTGTTGGTTCTTTGGAACTTACTGTTTACTGCTTGCAAATATTCCTGAACAGCTTAGGAGTGTTGTGTGTCAATTCATGATTGCTCTGTGGTCCCTTCGCTCTGTGCTCAAAAATTTCCTTGGTCGCTCTACTCTGGGTGTCGTGAACAAATGAGTTGTTATGATGCCTTATTTATATTCCTTGCCCTAAAATGTGTGTCATAAATGCTTACCAACTCCTCGGTGTATGAAGACTGAGTTTGTCGGTGAAGACTTTACTTCCTTTAGTGACACTTAAGATGTTTCAGAGCAGTCGCTGTTCACTTTGCTTTTACCGACAGGTTTCGGTATCACTGACAACTTGTTTATTTTCTTCTTTACCGATGAGGCTCGGTTTGTAGTTAGCAACTTTTCTTTCAGCCGACACTTCTCAGTAAATGTAGGCAGTCTTAGCTTTGAGTGTATACTGACAGGTTTCGGTATATATGCCCGAAAGTATAGTTATCATACATTTTGACAAGGAATACCATGATGCATCTTTCTTATGCTAATTTGGCATTATATCAACATATTATGGAACTGATGTAGAGTAATAACATGGGTAATGCAATTACATACTTACTTGTTCTGCTTAGGTGGGGGTGCTGATGTCACCAGATCCATTGGATGGGGTGTCACCATTTGCATTGCTTGGTCTAGCTTCATCATTGCTTGAAGCTTTTATCCACATTTTGTCTCTATCCCTCTGTATATCTTTAATGGTGTTTTCATTGGGATATGTGCTTGTCTCTTTCATTCGGTCTCTGCAGTCTTTCTTGAGATAACCAACTTTATGACAGTGTTAGCATGCCATTCCGAGGTTAGTCCAGCCTCTAGACTTTCTAGTCCATTGTCTCATATAGTTTGCAGCAATATGACCATATCTTCCACATGTTGTATAGTTTGTCCAAGTATTGTAGTCCCATACATACTGATTACCGACTCTCTTCGGTTGATAGGGAGTTTCTTGACCTTTAGGCTTCCATGCTTTCCTTTTCTTTTTCCAACATTCAAGAGTTGTGTGCCCATTCATTTTGCATGTAGGACAGTATTTGTCCATGTAGGTTTCCTTCTTTGGTTGTTTCATCTCAGATTTACATTCATATGTTTTATGTCCTTTCTTGTTACATTTATAACAGAATCCTATGAATGAAGATGTAGATTTAGGGATACCTTTCATTTTGCATCTGCATACATTTGATGTATGGCTTGGCCTTATTTTCCATAGTGATTGCATGTAAGATTTCTTGGTCTTGAATTTGTGTAAACATTCTTTGGATCAGTTTGATTTGATGATTCTCCATTCTTGGTAAAACCTAGACCGGTATTGTTGTTGACTCTGCGTTGTCCTTCAAGAAAATCATCCATTCTTTTGTTGCTTTCTTCAGCCTTTTTGATAATTTCATTATGTTGTTGTTGAATTCTTATTTCATGTTTCAAATTTTCATTTTCATCCCTCAGTTCATCGATAGCTTTTATTCTTTCAATGAGTTCAACATTTAATCTGTTTGCCTCTTTACTCATAAGAATAATCTGATTTGTAATCTCATGGTGATGCTCTGTAAGTCTTTGTATTTCAGACTCTTTTTCTAGTAGCTTTTCTATGATCTTTCTTCTATCATCAATAGCTAGTGTTCTTTCTTGCTCAGCTTGCCTAGCATTGTTCATGACATCAATCATCCTTACCATCTGTGTCTCTTGACCGATTTGCAGATATTTAACTTGTCCAGCCAGATGTAGATTGATTTCAGTTAGGCTTGTGATGCTTTCTTCTGATGAATCTGATGCTTTTCTTGTAGTTGATCCTGAAGACTCAAAGAAACATGGTATCTCTTCCTCATGATAATTTGTCTCATTACAGCGAGATTCCATATTGTTTCTTTCATCTAGTAGTTGTCTCATACTAATTCTAGCTTCTTTATACTATTCAAAGAACATCTGAATTTCAAGATTTTTATTCTCAATATTTTTATCAAGTCTGTAATTCTCCATTGTATGATCTTTCCTCTTAAGCCTTTAAGATTTCCAAGAAGATACTTAGCTCTGATACCAATTGTTGGTATTAATGGGAAGTATGTACTGAGAGGGGAGGGTTGAATCAGTACCTCTAAAACTTTTGTATCCCTTTTATCAATTAACCTTTGTAATCAATTGTATATCCATTCAATCTAATTTAAAATATCTCGATGTGAGTTATATCAAATCATAGCATTAACATACATGTGAACATTCATAGAAACATTCATGAAAGTAAATTGACAAATAACACAAGATATGATATTGCAGAAAAACTCCTGTGAGGAAGTAAAAACTGCGATGGGGATGGCACCCACAAAGTCTTCACTATCTGCAGATTGGAAGGGGCCAGTTAAGGCTTACAATTTGATCACTTCTGATGATCTACCATGCTAGGAGTATTGGTGGAGACCTATTAAAGTCTACTCTATTAAGAGCTTTAGCAACATTGTTGAGTGTGCACTTGGTTAAGAGATTTGTTGTTGGACTGTTAAATCCACCTTCTTTGAAAGGATTTTTACACTTTTCTCCACTTGTTAGAATGATAGAAAATTACAAATTGACCTGGTAAATGCAATCTCCTATTACTGATACAGATCCTATTTATTTCACATAAAAATATTATCACCTAATTGTGATTGATTAATACCTCTGATTCTTGGTATGCTCTTTTCTTGGTTCTTGCTAACCAAATTCATCTTTTTTTGTCCATGTTCTTGAAACTCTCAATCTGATCCATAGATGTGCTCCTCTGATTCATTCATGTTCTCCTCTCTCTTCACATCATCTATTCATCCATCATAATGAATGATTGCATCATCTATTTATAGATGGATTGACTTCATCGAGTTTGATAAAAACAATGTTAACTCAAAGATCAGGTTTACAACTTATACCTAGATCTCCTAGTCTATGTGTTTTAAATCAGTTAGACTGATTAAAGCACTTACATTCATGTACCTTGTCCCTAAAGAAATGGATTTAAAACAATTAAATATCCTATAAATAGAATACACTTTCTTTATCTGACATGGAAGTCAGATCCACTTTTTGCGGGCTACAACTGACTTTCGGTTCTGTTTGTCGGTCATGCTTGATTGTCCTTCGATTTTGTTATGTCAGTTCCACTGTATTTGTCTTGTCAGTTTGCACTGTAACTTGCATATTGGGTTCCTCTGTTGGGTTCCTCTTTATCTTTCTGTCTTTGGATTTTGGTCTATACACTAAGATGTTTCATTGATTCTCTTTATACTTTGTCAACTTTGGTGATCTCTTAGTATCCGATCTTCAGCTTTCTCATGTCCTATCTTTCGGTGTATGCTTACCGAAAGTGTTGTTTGTATACTAATGGAAAATTAATGTCATCAATATTGGATAGGAATAGAAGCATCTTGATCTTGATCTTTATTGATACTTGTTTCTTTGCATTTTGGATTATCCTCTTGACATTGAGCAACTTCTAAGGACAAGGTATGATTTTGGAGATTGCTGGGGGATTCTTTAAGGAATGATGTGGGATCCTTTTGAATGGGTATAATAGGCATTGAAGCACATAATAGCTTAGGATCTAAGATCTTTGAAGCATGGAAGATACTTGCATCAAGATGTAAATTAGCTTGGGTTTCTTTTAGAGGCAGCCCTTGAGGGTAGACATAGTCAACGTGGAAAGTATCATCCTTAGGTTTATTGTTTGATGGAGATGGTGTATCTAGGTGTGAATATTTAAGAGATAGAGTAATGGTGGAAAAGATAGAGGTTGCATGAGGACCATTACTAGACATAGGTTCATGGTATAAATCTTGCTTGAGAGTAGTATCTTGTTCTTCATTAGATGACTCATTACGATTTTGTACCTCAATTATGTCACCATCAATGACATCCTGAATTTTATGCTTCAACTCCATGAAATATGAAGTTTCATGTTCATTATGTCTATGAAATGCACAATAGTTGTTCAAGAATACAAATCCACATGAATTTATTTGAGGCAACATGATGAGATTGTTTTCAAGAAGTTCTTTCAAAGTTGATTCACAAGATTGTCCCAAAGGAGTAAATGTTCTATCCAATGGAGATTTAAATCCACATGTATTCGCCAAAGAGATGTTGGATTCAAGATCACGATGATTTGATTTGTTGTTTTCATATGATTGATGGACAAGACTCAAGTAATGAAATATAATGTAACTTTCTCTTCATTCTCTTGATCAAAAATAGGATGGTCGTGAAGTTGTTCTTGGTCAAAGGCAGGTTTGTTGTGCTTAGATACCTCTTTGTTTGAAGAAAAGGGAGGTATGGATGGCTCGTGATCATAGAGAAAAGGAAGGAGTGATCTTAATGAGGACTTGTTAGATGATGTATCCTTTTCCTTTTCCTCATCCTTCTTTAAGGTTGTTGTGTCATAGTTATGAAGAAGCTTAACTCCTAATCGAGCAAAGTTTAAGAAATATATTTCTTTATCCCTCTCCAAAAAAAATCATGACTTCAAGGAACATGGGATCTTGGGATGTATCCTCAACTTCCTCTTCAGTTTATTTTTTGTCTTGATGCCTATGGCGATTTTGATCTTGGTTTTCCTCATTACATTTTTTATCTTGATCATAATTATTATTGTTCTCTGCCATAGGATTGATTCGTTCTTCAAATAGATTCATGATATGATATGTTTGTTCTTGTTTCAATTGATTGATTTTTCTTTTGAAGATTTCTTAACACCCTAAATTTGTAAGGATTTGATCCAATCTTTGATTTGTACGAAGAGTACTCCAAAAAGGGTATTTAAAATTGTCCTCACTTTTTCCTAACAAACTATGGAAATACCCATTGTTTTGGGGATTTTTTTTGTACACGTCAAAAGAGAACTAGTAAGCGTCACAGAAATCTTTGTACGTGCTCACTAGAAAAGGGTTACATGGTATTTTATTGTTCAGGCGCATCACTTCACTGTTTAAAAGCAGCAGAATATTGTTGGTATGCATCACTTATATTTTGACAGGCGTGGGGACTTTGCTTAAATGCATCACATGATTGTTTAAAAGTGTTACTGGACTTCTCATACGCAACACAAGATATATAGGAAACTGATATGTCAATGTTTTGGTCATTAGTTGATTGAATTTGTTAAAATTTTAACTGCCTCTCAGATCTGAATGGATGTCCTTTGTTTGTAAACATGAATCATCAACCACAAAAAACACAAAAACCTTTGTCTTAACCCTCAATTCTAAACACAAAGTGTGTATTCTCGATTATTTCCACGGGTTTTCACAATAAAATCTTCCAAGAAAGCTACCTACAGTCAAATTTGGCTTTTAAATTGGCTCTAGAAAGGTAGATATTGCTAAGTTAATCATGTTTTAATTAGGGTCCCACACAAATATATCAAATGAATCATACAAGGGCTAAGTAGTCACGATGTGTGATTTAGGCTATTAACCCTACGAGTCCAGACATTTGATACTTTTGCCCTCTAAGTTTTTCAACTTAATGAGGTTTTTTTTTAGTGGGTGGAATAGATTATCTTAATCGTGTTCCCACTTTAGGTCATTCGCTCTCACTGTCCTCGAAAAGGAAAATCTCTGGAGGCAAGCCCACTATAGTTCTAGCATGTTTATGTAAAGCAATAAATGAAAAGAATAGGTAGGTCGGGGAGTTTGATTCGCCTAAAAGGTGAAGAACATATCCCTACTACTTCTTCGATTCCAAACACGATTAACAAAGGTTTATTCCAAGCCTCTTATTCTAAGGGGATTTAAAGTGTGTTTGAATTTTTTATCCACCCAAAGGGTGAAGAGAATATACCTAACACTTTTCGTCCACAAGTAGGGAGGCTTAAATTTAGGTTTGGTTCATTGCTTAGTTCCTTCTCATCTCAAATTTGGCATGTCTGGAATTCTGATTCACATAAGAAAATTGAAGAGCATAGGCTTAATGCTTTAATTCGTGACTTGAATTCACTCTTTTACTTAAAGCTAGATTTCAACTTTGACAAGCCACAAGTTAAGAAAATACGAAGGGATTAAGATCTCACCTTTATTCGATACTAGCAAGGCTAGGTGCATTTTTTATTTTTCTTATTTGCATTTTTTATTACTCACCTAGTGGCGATCATTTCAGCTCCTTAGCATCCCCTTCGCAAACATTAGTCCAACACACTCAAAGCAAAGTGAGGAAATCCAAATTGAAAAGCAAATTTCTCAAATTTATTGAAAATGAGAGAATTAAGATCAAATAGGGAAATCAAAAGTAACATCCAAATCAAAGTGAGGCATATTGTAAAAGGCTTGATAAAGATTCACAATTCGCCAATATCTATGCATGCTCGCCTTCTCTTGAAACTCTTTGTCACTATTCATAGCCACCTTCAATGCACTCCATCTTTTATTTGTTTTTCTCTCCTCCAATTTCTTGCAATATCCTGGTTTTCTGGTTTACGCACCTTCTTATGGCTTGACATCTACAAAATAACAAAAAATTATCATTTATTTTGTAGAATTTAAAGTCAGTGTTGCGCATTATTTAACAATTACTATGTGTTGTTAGAAACCTGATACGCGTTACAGAAAGATTACGAAGCGTTATTTCTTATGACAGAGCGCTATTTAAATGCTAGAAAGCGTTAATTCCATTATTAAATGCACTGCAAAGAATGAATTTAAGTGTTGAAAGAAATATGCCAGGAGTCAGAAGAATCTTGGCACGCGTCACTTCTCTGTGTAAATGTGTTAGACTTCATATAACACGCGCTATTTAACTATGTAAAGGCGTTGAAAGATCTCTGCAATGCATCATAATTCACCGAACACGCGCCATTTAGCTTCGTTAAGGCGTCAAACTTCACTTCATAAGCGTTATTTGGCTCTGTAAACGCGTTACTGCACCTGTAAATTTGAAAATCAACAACATAAAGCCACTCAAAAATACCAAAAACTTATTAAAACGTTCTAGAATGAGGCAAGAGCCCCATGGTGGGCGTCATTTTGTATATATGAGAAATATATCTTCATGAAATTAGTTTGCAAATATGCTCAATTCAATTAGAAAATATAACATTTAAGCTATTGAATCAAACAAACAAGCAAGAAGCATCCCATGGTTCCCTATCTAGAAATGCTAATCAAATGCTCATAGTTTAACATCCATTAGTGGCAGTCCTAGAATGAGAGATTAAGCTTTAAATGATGCAAATCTACCCTATCATAACTTAATTATACTAAAATTGTTCCAATATGCTCACTATATGCAAATTCACAAATGAAATTCAATGCTTATGAGATGAATTTCCTATAGTAAGGATGCTCTAGATTATTGGATGTAAAGTGGTCATTTGCATCACAAAATGCATTTTATTTAAAGGATTTCCCAAGGGTAGGGGGTAGAGTTAGGTTGACTCATGATTAACCAAGGGTTGAGTTGATGGTCTCAAAGGTTAAGACAAAGTAAAGCTTGGTTTCAAATGTTGAGACAAGAAGACAAAATGAAGGGTCAATTGCACCTTAAGATGAGTGATGGAAAATCAATTTGGTCTTTGATCCATGTGAGCTCAATTCCTCATTCTCATTCGTTGATTTAATTTTGTCTCTTGTGGTGGATGAGAATAATAAGAATTAATTAATTGATTTAATTGATTTACGTTAGCCATGTGCACCCTTGAATGGGTTGGATTTAATTTGGTTTAAGTTGTATAATTAATTAATCTTTTTAATTTAGTTAATCCAATAGCTTTTATTTTCAATTAATTCAGAATTTTTGCTTGATTGCTCACTTTGTTCTTTACTTGATTTGACTTGACCAAATTTAGGTGTTTACAAATGCCCCTCTTTGAATCAATGGGCGAAGCGTGTTGGTTCAAAGAATGTTCGATGTTTGATTAACTGATGTTCGATCTGATATTGATGATTGATTCATGTATACCACTGGTTTTGATGAAGAACCTGATATGATGCCCTGATGTGAAAAACAACTTGATTGATATGCCTCATTGATGATGATTTTAAAAATTTGATGCCCCTATTTTGATTCACTTGATTTCCTGCTCTGATGATATCTTTGTAGACACCTAAAATTGGTCAAGTCAAATCAAACAAAGAACAAAGTGAACAACCAAACAAAAATCATGAATTAATTGAAAATCAAAGCTATTGGATTAATTAAATTAAAAAGATCAATTAATTATACAATTGATTTTAATCAATTAATTGTATAGTTTAAACCAAATTAAATCCAACCCATTTGAAGGGTGCACATGGCTAACATAAATCAATTAAATCAATTAATTAATTCTTATTATTCTCATCCACCACATGGGGCAAAATTAAATCAACCAATGAGAAGGAGGAATTGAGCTCATATGGATCAAAGACCAAACTGATTTTCCATCACTCATCTTGAGGTGCATCTTGGCCCTTCATTTTGTCTTCATCTCAACATTTGAAACCAAGCTTTACTTTGTCTTAACCTTTGAGACCATCAACTCAACCCTGGTTAATCATGAGTCAACCTAACTCTACCCCCTACCCTTGGGAAATCTTTTAAATAGAATGCATTTTGTGATGCAAATGACCACTTTACATCCAATAATCTAGAGCATCCTTACTATAGCCAATTCATCTCATAAGCATAGAATTTCATTTGTCAATTTGCATAATAGTGAGCATAATGGAGCAATAGTAGTATAATTGAACTATGATAAGGTAAATTTGCATCATTTAAAGCTTATTCTCTCATTCTAGGACTGTTACTAATGGATACTGAGTTGAGAGCATTTGATTAGCATTTCTAGATAGGGAGCCATGGAATGCTTCTTGCTTGTTTGTTTGATTTAATAGCTTAAATGTTAGATTTCCTGATTGAATTGAGCATATTTGCAAACTAATTTCATGAAGATATAATTCTCATATATACACATACGTCATAGGTTTATCTCTAAGACCAATAACTTGTAGAACCCTCACAGGCTTGAAAGAGGGTCTGCTATGATACCATGTTGAATTTGTAATGCTCGTTTCACCACGGGCAATAACTCTTATTGCCCTCCCACCCATAGACAATCACAATTCTACCTCGATGATGCAGGAGCATCCTAGGATTCTTGGCAATCCTTTTGTTTTTGGAGTTTGGTAGCTTAGAGGAGTCCTCGATTGAGTACTTAGTTGCTCAGTTTCCTGTTGATCGGTGGTTGGTCGACTCGGTGACTAAGCTCGGTGGTGTTGCTCGGTACTCTGTCACTTCTGGTGACTTAGTTAATGTTGGTGACTCGGCGATTTGTGCTTTCTGCTCGGTTGTTTCACCGAGTGAGGTTTGGTTGGCTCAATGGCTTCACCGACTGGTTTCTTGTGGCTCGGTTTTGTTGCTCACCGAGTGGTCTATCTTTCAGTGTTCTTTCTCACCGACTTGGTTTCGTTTGTTAAATCTTGAGGCCGACCTTTTGTATTTAATTTGGATCTCTCATTGGGGATTGTGTGGACCTAAATATGGGTCATTGGCTTGTCCAATGTTAGATTTTGTGGATCTTATAGGCTGACATGTTGGTTGCCTCTTGTATTTAAGTTGTGTTATGTTATTAACTTTGGGCATCAGATTTGCGAGGGGATCTGAGTGTTGGATTGAAGATAGTTGGGGTAAAGAGTTGTATGTTTTGGCAAAAGGTAAATGGCCTGATGCTTGCAGAAAATATGTGGTAGATCTTAGAGTTATTCTTTGTAATTGGTCGTAATCGGGAAGGCCTTACAGCCTGGCATGTTGAATGTAATTGATTCTCTATGATAATATAAAGCTGAATGTTTATTATATTTCTTTTGATTGGTTGTTTCCACTGCTATGGTTGTTGGTTGCAAGTTTGGACAATCCTTCATTGGATCCTCCGAGCTTGACTCCATCAAATGGCATCAGAGCTAAGTTTCAATCGTTGGAGAAGGAGCTAGGTTTCCAATTACTGGAGTTTGGTGGAGCGAAGATCCCTCCGAAGAAAACCCGCGATATCACAGAAGAAGAACCTAAGGTGGAGTTCAATCTTGAAGATTTCCAAGCTTTGCAGAAGCAGGTGCGAGATCTACAGGAGGAGTTGCAAAGAAAGAATGTGCCTAGAGAACACCGAGATAATGGTGAAGAGTCTAAAGAAGAAGACCATTTCAAAGAAGCTATAGAAGATGTCAAAGATCCAGAGCAGGCTAGATTTATGAGAGTTGTATCTAAAATTGGGAAAAAACCTAAGATCGAAGTTTCTACATTTGTTGGAAGCCTTAGGCCAGAAGAATTGATCGATTGGATTAATGAGATGGATGAATACTTTGAGTATGAAGAAGTAGAAGATTCTGATAGAGTTTGATTTGCAAAGACAAAGCTAAAAGGTCATGCAAACTTATGGTGGAGAGAAGTTCAATTGGAAAGAACGCGGAGAGGTAAAGACAAGATCATCAGATGGAACTGAATGGTTGAAAAGCTGAAGAAGCAATTCATTCTGGTGGATTATGAATTGGAGATGTTCGAGAAGATGCAAGGTTTGAGGAAGGCAAACAAATCGGTGCAAGAGTATACTGAGGAGTTTTATAGGATCATGATTAGGACTGGTCATTTGGAAGTTAACAAGGAGAAAGTTGCTAGGTATATATATGGCTTGAGACCTAGTATTCAAGAAGACTTGCTTACTGTTTAGATGACCACAATAGGAAATGCTTATCATATGGTATTGAAGATTGAGGAGAAGCTAAACAAGAAGTTTGAGGGAAGACAGAATAACAGAAACCGAGGTGGTAAGGCTGATGAAACACCTACTGAGAGTAAGGTGGTGGAGAATCAAATCGAGGTAGGATCCAGTAGTAGTCAAACCACTAAGGATTACAATCGTGGGTAGGGGAGAAGAGGAAGAAGTGATTTCTTTCGTACTTGTTTTTAGTGTGGTTAGAAGGGTCATAGAGCTTTTTCATGTCCTCAAAGGAAGTTTACCCTAACTACCGAGGAAAGTTCAGTGAATGTTGCAGAAGACGGTGAAGTTATGATCACTAGAAGGTTGGCTGCATGTATTAATGAACTAGTGCAGAGAAGAAATTTGTTCAGAACGTAAGTGCAAGGATAAGGTATGTAATGTCATAATTGATGGTGGCAGTTCTAAGAACTTTGTTTCAGAAGAGATGGTTAGTAAGTTGAATTTGGGAAGAAGGAAACATCCTAATTCTTATTAGATTAGTTGGATACAAGATGTGTCTAAGCTTAGGGTTTAGGAGCAATGTCTTGTTAATTTTAAGATTGGATCTTATTACGATGAGATATTATGTGATGTGTTGCCTATGAATGCTTGTCACCTATTGCTCGGTAGACCTTGGCAATATGACAAACATGTTATGTTTGATGGTCGTGCAAATACCTATGTTGTAAGCCAGGGCGGATCCATGCATAAACTAATACCTTTACAGGGAGCAAGGACTAAGGGGTGTGGAGTTATCAGATGTTGTCCGAATGACAGTGACAAACATGAGGAGAAGAGAGTTGATGAACCCATTCCTATGGATAACATGCAGGAGAGTTTGAAGGGAAAAGAGAATGGCATCTCTGAGGAACTTGCAGAGATAAAGAGACAAATGGCATTTTTAACTAAGATGGTGCAGCGATGTTGACACTAGTGACACAGAGGGATGCAGATGATACCAAGTTGATTAATAAGTCTAGTGAGGAGGTTCACCGAAATACTGATGGTATCAAAAGTGCAGGGGATGGTCGAAGTTAGTTATTGTCGGTGGCAGACAGGAGATCTAAGAAAGGTGCAGGGCATATGAAGGAAAAGAGGAGATATGGGTTAAGAACAAGTATGGAATATATGTTCTAATTCCCTTAAGTTGTTCATGTTTTCCTTTATGGGAACATCTTCTTTACCTGGCATGTCTGATACAGGAGCATCCTAGGATTCTTGCCAGTCATGTATCAAACAAAAATATGTTTGTTTTTAGAGTCTGGTAGCTTAGAGGAGTCCTCAGTTGAGTACTCGGTTGCTCGGTTTCCTATTGATCGGTGGTTGGTCAACTCGGGGGTGTTGCTCGGTACTCGGTCACTTCTGGTGACTCAGTTATTGTTGGTGACACGACGATCTGTGCTTTATACTCGGTTGTTTCACCAAGTGAGGTTTGGTTGGCTCGGTAACTTCACCGACTGGTTTCTTGTGGCTCGGTTTTGTTGCTCACCGAGTGGTCTGTCTTTCGGTGTTCTTGCTCACCAACTTGGTTTAGTTTGTTAAATCTCAAGGCCAACCTTGTGTATTTAATTTGGGTCACGACATTTAATTTGGATCTCTTATTGGGTATTGTTTGGACCTAAATCTAGGTCGTTGGCTTCTCCAATGTTAGATTTTGTGGATCTTATAAGTCGACCTATTGGTTACCTCTTATATTTAAGTTGTGTTTTGTTCTTAACTTTGGGTATCATATTTGGGAGGGGATCTAAGTGTTGGATTAAAGAAAGTTGGGGTAAAGAGTTGTATGTTTTGGCAGAAGGTAAATGGCTTGATGCTTGCAGAAGATTTGTGATAGATCTTAGAGCTATTCTTTGTAATTGGCCGTGACCGAGAAAGCCTTACAGCCCGGCATGTTGAATGTAATTGATTCTCTGTGATAATATAAAGTTGAATGTTGATTATATTTTTGTGTGATTGGTTGTTTCGGTTATGGTTGTTGGTTACAAGTTTGAACAATCCATCATTTGATCCTCCGAGCTCGACTACATCACCCGAGCATCTTGATATATCAATCAACCATTATATTTTAATTGTTAATATCTATTTCACAAAATGAGATCACATATCTCATTCATATATATATATATATA
>MU223762.1:3531790-3541869 GCA_018584345.1 Thuja plicata
TATATATATATATATATATATATAGGAGACTTTTCACAAAGGTTACCACTCTTCACATGTGGCCCCATTAATTAATAATATGATTATTATAATATAATAATTATAATATAGTTATATATGATAATAATATAATATTTTCAATATAACATAATAATTATTATATTATCATATAATATAAAAATTATACAACATAATTATCATTATCACATCATAATAATTATTATTATTATTATCACATAATAATATAATTAAATTATCTCACAATAATAATATAAATATGATCACAAATTTTGTGTTCTCTATGTCTATGTGAATTGCGACCACAGCTACAATAAAATCAACACATTCAACAAAGATATTTCAATAAATCTGCTTGAAAAATACATTGGTTAATGTAGATACTCCACATTCTTATAGTGCTGCTTGCAATCTGTCTCTTCCCTTAAAAGGGCTTTTGGGTAAAAGATCTTAATAGATCGGAAGACCTATTAATAAATTCTAGATTAAATCTAATCAGCAGACCTACCTAGCTTCACACTGTAGATGACCATATATACCCTATTGTAACTCTACACTCTCAAGCTACGAGTTATAAACATAGTGTTACTACTGAAAACTCGTAATATATTTATGCAAGAAGCTCTGAACCTTGGCGTTGGAGCTAATAATTGATCCATTATTAAGGGAAGGTAAAGAGATCTTAGTTTTGATTTTTACAACATATACATTTCAATGATGACGAAGCATAGTAAACAAAAAATTGAATATGATAACAACTTGACAAGAAAAGTACATAATTTAGCTTCATTCACATACCCAACAAAACAAAAGGCTTTCAAGAGCATAAATGCAAGTGCCAGCTAACATCCTTTAATTAAATGATAGTTCTAATAAACAATGTTACATTTACCTTTCTACTTTGGAGAATGAGGGATTTATGATTGCATATTCACAAGACATCTCCATGATAAAAGGTCAGCAGTTTACCTCAACAATCTTTTAAGCTTCACTTCCCAATTGAAAATAATTATTAAACCAGTGCTTGAATTAATTAATTACTCGTTATTTTTCTCAAAACAATTAAAGTTTTCAAAAACAGCTCTTAAAAACATCAGATCCATTAGCAAAACATCAGCTGCAACTACTCTCTGCATGAACAATGTTTGTACACCATGCATCTCATTCAACAAATAATATCTGCAAAAAACTTGCATATGTATACATGTGCGAGTGTATTTATGCATAAACACAAAGCATCTTCCAATCGAATTCATCACTTCCTCAAAAGGCATGTAGCTAGGTTCTTAAGACATCGGGAGTGAATTGGATTTGAAATAAGAAAATTCAATTGATCTTTACCTACTTTAATAGGCAGTTCTAGCTTAAACTTTATGGAAGACAAAATCTCATTATTCAATATCAATGCATTTAATTTTGACTATTGTAACCATTCCAACATTCTCAACATCCTACTTTCTCGTGGTATGCACATAAACCTGATTTTTGGCATGCTTATATAATGACTGGGTAAAGCAGACAAGATCCAAACCAGAATACAAAAATATACCATCATTTGTGGTGCACCTTATGAATAATGCCTTTATTTCTAAATTAACTACCAAATCTCTGTAATTGAATCCATAATCCATGCAACTTCATTTATAACGAATACTTCACCACTCCATTTATAATGGATACCTTATAGCACTTCATATACTCAGAAACTTTTTAAAATTTTATGGGATTTTCACCCCTAATTTTCATCCTGATCCAGCTGAAATTTATTTGTTACCTGCAAAGAATTTTTCAGAAAATAATATTCCTAGAAGAATGCAGAATAAATAAACAAGAAGTAGATACCCTAAACCATTTGATCCCTGATTTGGTTTCCAAGTATACGTAATAAACCAGAGGGCTTCAAAGAAAAGAGATCCATTCCTCTACATCTCAAAGCAGCTCTCCAACTTGGATTCTTGAGATGAAAAACAAATTGATGCTCGAATTGTCAAAAGAATGACAGAGATGAGCTACAGTTCAATAACACAAAGTCTTACATATTTTCATGCTACTGGAGGGGTTTACATAATTTCTTTGGTCATTACCTTAAACAAAAAATAATACAAAAGTTATGCAGTTCCGAACTCTACCTGGATATAAATAAATGGAGTGCAATACAAAAGGCTGGATATTGCGACACAATCCTGACTTCAAATGCCAACCTCTCTGAAACTCCATTAGACTTTTGTTTTGTTTTCTGGACCTTAATTCAGATGCTAGGCACACATGAAAGGATTGGATAGAACTAATTTAAAGCCAAAACTCAAAACTCTGTTTAGTCCCTGTGGGACCACCCAAAGAGAAGACAATCTTCACAAATCCTGCCAATTTCCCACCCTTGCTCACCAAGCTATATTCCTATTCCCGTGGAACAAAGTCGTGAATACCTACAACTAAGTAAACAGAGCTTCAGATGGAAATGAAGAATCTGGAATGAGAAGGTATACATGGTCCAGTCTGATTCCAAACAATTAGGCTGTTGAGAGCAAGACCAAGGTAGGTCATGTTAAGATTGGAAGAATTTACATACTGAAATCTTTGAGAAGATTGCTGAATGGAACTACATCAAAAGAATCTGAAGAAAATGTGGCACCAAACCATGGTTGTACAAACCCTTTGTATGCAGACAATGTGCAAATAAATTTGAATCTTTATAGACACTCATGAATCGCAAGTTCCCATGAGCGCTGCTTTCCACCAAGCAACTATATTTCTATAGGCATCAAAAATCATCTCTGGCAGTTTCTTTTCCTTTTTGTGCAAAGCCGTCTGCTATGCTTGCTGATTTCAATGTACGAGTTGATACACGAGGAGGAGCCATACGTACATCTCCATGATTATTTTTCTTCCGTCTCGAGGGTCCAACACTGGCAGGATTCCCTAAAGGTCCCGACAAAGACGTTACGGGAGGCGGAACGTAAGATTGTGGTGCTATAAGTGGTTGATCATAATGTGAAGGCTCCATTGGAAATCCTACAGCCCCATCCTGATGTGGTGGAGGAAATTTCTCACTCTTGCTTTTTGCATTAGAGTGTGTAATCAAGCGCCGCCTCTGTCATCAACCAGAAACAAATCAGAGATTCCTACATAGTAGGAAACATGCTGTGACTTCAACTATATATAAGTAAAATTTAGGGAAATTTTTATAAGTAGTCTCCCTTTGAAAACTGAAACAACTTAAAAACACTATGAGGAACATAACAAAAACTTAAAGTGACTACAAAACAGAACCCAATCTTGTTTAATAGCTGTTCTAAGCAAACACTTTTTATTAACCATCCCTTTTCAAATGTGAATAACACCTAGGGCCTCAATTTTTATTTCCTCATCTGAGGATTCTTAAGCAAGGATGTCATAATAAAAATACAATGTTTCATAAATTCAAACAATTATGGCTAGTTGTAGCAAGACATGCCAATACCATGAAAGATTTCAAGCTTCCACAATCCATAATGTTAGGAATGTAACTTCTGAATAAATGGTAATACAATGTTCACTTGTTTGAATGTCTGAAATTTGTGAATGGGAATATGCTTGAAACAAGTGTCTTAGAAGATGATATGGCAAATCCTGTAGTTTTAATTTAATTATTGAATTTCAAAATAAGTAATAATTGAGAACCCTAACACATCTTTTACAGAAAGAAACAAACTCAGACTAGCTGTTTGGGAGGTGCACTATTCCAGAACTGTAATTAAGTTTAGAATAGTAACTCCCAACATTTTCTCAAGATCTACAAAATCTCTAAAATAAACTAATTATTATAAATTTATAATAAAAATCTCTTGGGAATTCAGACGGAAGAATATCTGAATCAAACAAGTACAGCTGACTAAAAGCACAATAGTTTGCTATGGTTTTCATCCACTTTTAGCTATTGAGAGCATGAATCCCTTAATTAGTGATTGTTCAGAGTTTTGATTGTTCTTATCAATCATCATACCAGCCAAAACTCCATATATTATATGAGTGCATATATTATATGAGTGGTCACTGATTCTAGTTTAGACTGATGTTTATTATTAAATTGCCTCGGGGACATAGATAAGGAGAGGTTACTTGCAAGAGCTAGATAGGAATATATCTTTTGTCTCTTAGCTAAGAGGAAACTATTGACAAATACTAGTCTTTCATATGAAGAGTATCTTAGGTAAAACAAATGATACATACTTGTAAATTTGTTTGCATTTCTGCATTTGCATCTGGAGCAGGAACTGCCCTGCCTACCCGGTCACGGATGCGTGTCTTCTTTGTTCTATCACTTGCATGAACTTTTCCTCCAGCTGCCCTTTGCCTTCACAGCACAAGCATGATATATATCATACACTCGGCAGTTGGAATATATAGAATTTATAAGGCCAACTCAATATACAATTGCAACAAAGCAAATAAACAAGCAGGGAAGACAAACCAATAAGAAAAAACATCCATAAACAAGTTCTAAGAAAACAAAGCAACAAAGGAATCCATATCAGGTAACCCTAACTGATACAGATTTAGTACACCTTTAAGTGCTGAAGCCTCATCTACCAAATAAGAAATCATATCCACGAATCTCAGAATGCAAGTTGATTGCATATCTTTCATCATTGTTATCCATCATAACATAGAATCCCTCAACAAAAATAGCGCAACATACCTTCTAGCTTCTTCGTCACGCAGTTTTGCATCCATTTCCTTGCTTGGAGGATACTGAGGCAAGCTTGCTGGGTCACAAGCATACGGCTCGGTAGTAAAGAACTGTTCAATACAAGAAGAAAAGTCATTAGCCCTCAGAAAGTTCTTAAACACAAGATTTGTGTTCACACTAACATACTGAACATTCTCATAACAAGCATAACAGAAGCATGTATCTCCAGGTTCTTAGTGCCATCATTTTCATCTAGACTATGAATATATGACATAGCTTTCTTCAATGATCTTTACACAAGAAGCTACATTTGTCCCCTCTATGAAAGAGGCCAAGATAGCCATTGTGAAGTAAACAGTGAGTACTTATCATGAAAAGAGGAGAAAACTGTGTCAAAATTGCCTATCCAGATAAATTTTAAGAAAATAGCATCTTAAGGTATCTGTATAACTATAAATCAAAAAGGCTTCTTAAGATGTATGAGCAGCATATGAAGGAATATTTATGTGCATGAAAAGCGGAATTAAGAAACAGTAACAGCAGATATATATCAGATGCATGAGCAGATTTATGAGATTCATTTGATCTCATTTTGTGAAGAAATTTAAGGCAAGTTTATGTGAGATTTGTGAGAGTTGTTGGCGACGCTTTGGAGAAGCTTTGTAAAGACCTTAGAACAAACTCCTGCATAATTAGTGAAAGAGTTTTTGTGGAGAATTGAACAAGAGCATGAGCAGATTTCTGGAGAAAGTTTTAAGAGGAAGTTTGCATACATCCACAGTATTGTGCTTTTAAGGTTGGAGCCTTCTATTCTAAGAGAGAAGGAGGTTGGTGCCTCTCATTGAAAGAGATTGGAGTCTCTTGCTAAGTTGGTGCTCAGTGGAGGGGATTGATGTCTCCTATGTGTTGTGCCTACAAAGTTGTACGCAGTTTCCTATAAAAGCAATATTTTTGCAGTGGTTTTCTCCCGCAAGAAGGTTTCCATGTAAAATCATGTGTGCCCCGTGTTCTTTATAGTTAGATCTTACTTGTGTGGATGTTTTTGACTATTGCTCTATGATTGCAAAAGTTTGAATAAGTGAAAATTGCCGTAATATTGATTCACCCCCTGCCCCCTCCCTATCATCATTGTGTTTTCTTCAATGGGTATCAGAGCAAGTTCCTTCTATAATGCATAACCACTTAAAGGGAGATCTTATAGAACACACATGGGCGGGCAAGAATCATACAGTTTCTTATCAAACCAAGCACCTCTATTTGATGGGACAAATTATGCCTTATGGAGCATAATGATGGAGACATATTTATATGCCTTAGCGTATGACATTCGGCAATCTGTTGAAAGAGGCTATACACCACCTACTACTCCCCCAATGGATCAAGCCGGAAAAAAGGAATGTGAGAATAATGCCAAAGCCGAGAATGCAATATTATTATATTACGCAGTCAAGCCAAATCTGAATTTGTAAAGGTCATGCATTGCAAGTCGGCGAAGGATATGTGGGATATGTTGAAGAATATTTATAAAGGAGAATATAAAATAAAGAAAGCAAGACTGCAAACCCATTGACAACAATTTGAAAGCGCCTCAAAATGAAAGAAAATGAGAACATATCTGCATATTTGTTTCGTGTTGATGATTGTTAACACAACAAGGGGTCTTGGTGAAACAATTGAGGAATCTGTGATTGTTCAAAAAAGATACTAAGAACTTTACACTATAGATTCAATTCCAAAGTGTCAGCAATTGAAGAGATGAGCGAGTTAAACAAAATGAAAAAGGACAAGTTGCATGGGGTCCTCACTACATTTGAAATGAGGATTGAAGAAAGACCATCAAAACAGGAAGCAGCCTTCAAAGTATCTACAAGAACAAAGTTCAGGCGAGGAAGAGGAAGCATACCTTGAAAGAAGATTAAAGAAAGGATCCACCAAACACAAAGTATAGTCTCAAATGCTTTCATTGTGGCAACTTAGGTTATCTTGCTGCCAAATGTCCACAAATTGCAAGTGAAAGCAGTGAAGAAGCATATTACAGCAATGGAAAAGGCAAAAAATATCATTATAGCAAGAAGTACACACGAGGTAAATCTGAGGAGAAGAAGAATTTCTGAAAGCACGAGAAATTCTGTATGCTCAAGGCATTAATAGCTCATCTGAAGAAAGTGATGAAAGCTTTAATTTTGGCAACTTAGGTCTCAAATGCTTTAATTGTGGCAACTTAGGTTATTTTGCTGCCAAATGTCCACAAATTGCAAGTGAAAGCAGTGAAGAAGCATATTACAGCAATGGAAAAGGCAAAAAATATCATTATAGCAAGAAGTACACTCAAGGTAAATCTGAGGAGAAGAAGAATTTACGAAAGCACAAGAAATTCTGTATGCTCAACGAATTCATAGCTCATCTGAAGAAAGTGATGAAAGCTTTTTGGAAGGTGATATAGAAGAAATTTTCTTCATGGCCATAGAAAGGAAAGAAGAAGCACTAAGGTGCAAAAATAAAGGAAATGAAAAGATCAAAAGCAAAGAAAAGATAATTTGAAAAAGCCAAACACATTGAAAATGTTTTAAAGAATTAGCTAAAGGAAAAAGGATCGGAGTTTGGGCTGAAATTGTTTCCTTCAGGAAGGAGCTAGAAAAGACTAAAGATTGGCTTAGCAGAAACATAAAGTTTGATTAAAGTTCTGAGATGTTAGAACTAGAAGACCTTATCAACATACAAAGATCACGATTCATCACAAGTGGTCTTGGTTTGATGGCAAAAGTTCACAAACTACAAAGAAGTTGGAAAGTAAGAATTATGTTGTGTCTCTCAAAAGTTCCAACAAAAAGATAAACGAGCAGTTGAACAAAGAAAGAATAAAAGGGAAGCAAGCAAAAGGGAGGCGAACAGAAAGGAAAACAAGGAGAATAAAGCCTCACAGTTTCAAAGAACTAACAAGGACAACCTCAAATGGTCCTTCCCTAAAAGGAAGCCGCATACACCAAGGTTCTACTATTATTTTCATGGCTAATGCTCTTCATGCAATTAATTATTAATATCGTCATAGAGCAATAGATTGTAGAGTGCGTACAAGAAATTATTTCGGATTTTTCAAAAGGAACTTCAACTCATTTGCTCCTCTAATGGATTATAACATCATATGCTATAAGTGTTACAATTTTAGGCACATAGCAAAGTTTTGCAGAAGTACTTATGTTGCACCTCCAAGACAAAATAAGGAGGATGTTTGTGACAAGACAAAGGATGAATCAAACAAAGTTTAGAAAAAGAAGCAAGCAATGAAGGAAAGATCCATGTTTGTACAAGTTGCGCTACATGCTCAAGATGAGGCAAACCAATGGTATGTTGACTGTGGTTGCTCAACACACATGGTTGATGAGAAAAGACATTTTTTCTCTCTAAAGAAAGTGAATGAACGATAAGATTTGGGAGAAATGCTAAGGTAAAGGCACAGTTAGTCTAGATAATGGAATAACTAAAACTAAGGATGTCATGTATGTTGAAGGATTGAAGAATAATCTCCCCAAGTGTGAGTCAAACATTAGACCAAGTGCACACCTTCACATTTCATTCAAGACAATGTAAAATCATGAAAAATGGAAAATTGACAATCGATGCTTATAGAATAGATGGTAATCTGCATATTCTCAGTGAAGTCAAAAGTGAGAAATACTATGAGACAAGAAGATGAGAGTTGGCTATGGCACAGAAGGATGGCACACTTAAACTTTGACAACATTGTGAAGATCAGAAAAAAGCAAGCCGTAAGGGACATGTCGAAGATAGCAAAGCCTTCAAATATTATGTACAAATAGTGTCAATATGGCAAACAAACAAGGACAAGCTTTTCAAATCTAAGGAACATTCTACAACAAAGCCTTTGGAACTTGCTCACACTAACTTGTGTGAGCCAACAAGGATAAAAAGCTTGCAAGGTGAGAGTTATGTCATGATGTTGATTGATGTTTATTCCAAGATAACTTGGGTAGCATTTCTTTTTAAAAAATCTCAAGCAATTGAGAAGTTTAATGCATTCAAAGCCTTAGTAGAGAATGAAACAAGGTTGAAGATCAAATGCCTTAGATCTGACAAAGGGGGAGAATTTACCTCAAATGAATTTAAAAAATAAGGTGAAAGGCGTGGAATAAAGAGACAAAATTCGGCTGCAAAAACTACACAGCAGAATGAGGTAGTTGAGAGAAAGAATAGAACAATTCAAGGTATGGCAAGAGCTATGCTCAATGAATCCGAGATAATTAATACTTTATGGAAAGAAGTGGTTCACTTCATACAGCAGTCTACATTTCAAACCAAGCACAAAACAAGGTGAATAACAGAAAAACTCCATATGAACTTTGGAAGGGAAGCCCTGCATCAATGAAGTATTTCAAGGTTTTAAGAAGCAAATGCTATGTAAGAAGGGATGAGGAAAATTTGGGAAAATCCAATCCCAAAAGTGATGAAGGTATCTTCCTTGGATATTCCACAAGGAGCAAAGCCAACAAATGCTATAAGAAAAGAATGCACAAAGTTGTTAAAGTGCAAATGTGAGCGTTGACAAAGAAAGGCATCAAAAGGAGATAGTGCGAGAAATTGATTATCAAAAAGAAGAAAGTTGAAAAGTGACAGAGGATGAAACTAAAATTTAAGAAGTTGAGCAAGGAAATCCAAGAACTCCATCAAAGGCCAAGAATTCCATCAAAGGCACCACCAAACACCATCCAGATTTATTCAAAAGAGCCATCCTGAAGATTTGATTATTGGAAACAAAGGCACAAAAATTCAGACAAGAAGAATACTTGCCAATACAACAGAACATGCAAATCTATGTTTTCTTTCCAAGTTGAACCAAATAACTTTTTAGAAGCAAGTGAAGACAAATGCTAGATCAAGGCTATGGAAGAGAAATAGGATCAAATTGAGTAAAATGAGACTTGGGAGCTTGTCCCAAGACCTAAGGACAAGAACATGATAGGAACCAAGTGCTTTTTTCCAAACAAGCTAAATGAAGATGGGGAAGGAACAAGGCGAGACTTGTGTGCAAAATCTATGCACAAGTTGAAGCAATAGACTTTGAGGAAACATTTGCCCCTATTGCATGAAATGTGCTAGGGCAGGAATTGTAACAATCAACCTTGGTGTTGCAATTAAGAGAGAGATTTACAGTACAACTAACCAGGGATCAGAGTTATTAGCATATTAATATAGAATAAGAAATTGCAGATAATTTACGAATTTGGCTCAGGAGAGGCTACGCACCCTGAGTGCTGAGGCTGAGCAGCTACGCTCTCAGGCCAACAGAACGTTTTTATTCTTTTTATTTCTTGCCTCCAAAAAGAAAACACTATCAACCTTAAATACTAACCTAAGGCCTCCCAAAGTCGGCCAC
>MU223762.1:3550157-3583264 GCA_018584345.1 Thuja plicata
TTTGATCTGATATACTGATAGGAGATTATGAAAGATGTTAGGAATCAAATGAACATTACAAACCGTACCTATATCCAAGGACCAAAACATTATCATTGACGAGAGCAACATGAACAAACTAATTGTTTGTAGTCCAGAGTCTATCCTAAAATGGTGCTTTAAGAGAAACTGGAATAAAGGAATCACTGGAATGGGTGATGTGCTCCCGAATCAATGATCAATCCAACATCCCTAGGTGCATGAGAGCTAATCAATGCATGATCCTTTCCAATGTTCTTAAGAGATGTATCCTCATGTTTGGTTGAAGTAGAAAAGAGTGAGCTAGATGAAGAAGGAATGGAAACACAATGCTCCTTGAGTAATTGCTTCAACTCATGAATGCCTTCCTATAGAAGTTCTGTTCACATGACCAGGATTCTTACAAAAGCTACATGCAGGTCTCTCATCCTTTTGGTTATCCTCTTTAAAAGAGGTGGTGGAAGTATCATGAGATTCTATCTTGGGCTTATGTTTCTTGTTTATCCCTATTCCCTTGTCTTGAGGTGGAGTAGCAACTAATGTATGAGACTTGGTGACATCATTTTGACAAAGTTTGGATTGCTCCTAGTCGATCTCTCACAAAAAGTCTCAAAAAATTGCATTACATACCCAACCCATTAGGGGAATAGAAAGAAGTAGAAAAATAGGAAAAGACACCCGTAAGCTTAGACAAAATCAAGAATATACACTCTATGCAGAAGTGAACACACTATCCTTGAGATTGATGAAATCCCCAAGGAGTGAATTGGCCCTTGCACCATTTCACTTCTACTAGCGCTCTGATGAGCTAGGGCGATCACGACAACTTGATTGATAAAAGATGTGTTTGAAGACTTAAATGAAATACTATGCAAAATACAAAAACTGAATTTACTGAACAAGACTAACAGATAAATATGTTTTGACTATTAGAAGTAAAAGAACTAATTTTTAGGACTAACTGCCAAGCTCTACAAATCACTCCCTTGGATACCCACGCGAGCCTAGGACTACAACGCGGATGTAGGACATTTGCACAGTGCGCGTGCATCCCATACGGAAAAGCATAGAAAACAAGACATCAAATCAAAATACCAACTACTTTAATAGAAGGTTAACTAAGCTATAATAATAGTCAATGAAAATATATGATTATATGATGAAAATAACAAAAATGAAAAGAGAAAAGGAGAGGAATACACTCACAAGAAGTTTCCTATAAAAGCAATGTTTTGCAATGTTGTGTTCTCAATTGTTAGATCTTACATGTGTGGATGCTTTTGATTATTGCCCTATCTATGATTGCTAATGTTTAAATAAGAGAAAATTGTTGTATACATATTTTGCCCTAAAAAAAGCACACAACACATGGTGACATAAACTGAACAAGTCTGTAACAAGCCAAGCTATCAAACTCTAGTTTACTGCCTTATTTAATATGTGGCATCAATGTCCAATAATAACCTTTTCTGGTGGGTTACATAATGCAATACAATACAGTATGTTAGGAACAGGAAAACACAGTGCAAATTTTACTCATGTTACTTATGGCACCTTGCATACTTATCCACACTTGAACTTATCAGGTGAACCATTTTATTTTCTTTAACATATGAACACAGGAATGGCTCAAAGCCTCAAAAAAATTCAATCAAGCTTGAAAAATACTAAATATAAGACATTAAAATTGAACGGGGGGAACAGCTCAAACTCACAATGTTATTCCATGCTCTGACCTTACAGGAACAAGCAAATGGAAGATATCAAAATTGAATGTTTAAAGGAGTTGATGAACCATTCTGGGACTACAGTAACAAATGCATCTCCTTGCACCAAATTATATCAACTGTTTTCAAACAACCAATCTTAAATAACGATAACCAAAACCAGAATTCCCAAAGGAAAGCAAAAAGTTCAGCCCAAATAATCTATTAAAAAATAGAAGCCAAAACCAAAGCCACCCAACAGATCCCAGTTGATTGAGAGCACTAGGAAGCACTGGGAGGAAATTCAACATGCAGGTAATGGTATGCATGGATTAAGAAAAAATCTATATAGCTCCTTAAGATGGCCCCTGCTGATAGCTCTGAATTTCTGAAATGGTCACTACCAATGTGCACCTGAAGACCAATAGTATTTACTTCAAAATTGCTACATTGCCAAAAGACTACTTGCAGATTTGCAATAACATACAATGAAAAATCTAGAGGAAAATAAAGAAATAATAAGATATAGTCACTGTCTGTGCTTGGTATAGGGAGGATGTGCCACATTCGCACACTTTCCCTGAAATTTGACTCTTATTAGTAAGAATGATGGTTGTACGTTGAAACACAGCTGCCAACCCAAACTATTCAAGACCGAAAGGGTGACATATGCTACCTAAGCCAAGAATACATTAGTCAACAATGTAACCAAGCTGGCCAAAAAACATGTATTTGATTGGCGAGAACAGAACACTAGGGTCTACAATTGTCTTTCCTTTGAAATAAGTCGGAGTCCTTTCTGATGCAAAATAGATTTAGTGTCAAGGGGCAGATGTTGAAATGGCAGGCAAGACACTCAGAAGAAAGGTTGATTTCCAGATGACCAGTTATAGGGCTGCATTTGAGTCCCCAACAACAGCGCCAAAAATGTTTACTTCAGAAGGCTAAACTAACGAAAAATATTAGTTATAGAATTGCAATCACACACAATTAACATATTACTTGAAAATATAGAGAAGAATAGCTTTATGCATCAAGCAATATACAGTGCAATGCTTGTGCTTGGTACAGGGAGAACCTGTCATATCACTGTCCTTACCTTGACATCGACTTCTTATTTGTAAGAACAACAGTTGTTGATGACTAAAAGTAAAATACATTTCCTAATCTGAAAGTATTTTAGTCAACTACATTTCCAACACATTCACAAAACATGCACTTCGTCAATAAAAATAGAACATTACCGCTAGAAACACAACCTACAAGACAGTGCCACACTGAAATCTGGCAGATTTGGATGGTTTGTTACATTCTCATGGATTTATCTGTGGCTTTGCTCAAACTTGGAAGTTATGTACCATAACACCTCTCAGGCTAAAATATAGATTTTCAGATTTTGATATTGTAGCTTTCTTACACAATTTTATCTTTAAAAAAAAGTTCTTTGGCAGATAACAATGTTTAAAGAACATGGTACTCATTTATGTCGGAAATAAAATTAATGCCACAAGGATAAAACACCCCTCAAAATTGAAGATGTAGGAGAAAAAGAAAAGACAGTTGGGAGTTTGATAATCAATTTAAAAAATTCAATGAATCCATAAAGCACGGCTATGAATATAATTATATAAATAATAAATGGAGGATTGTTAATTAAACAATCTGCTACTAATTCTGCCTAGTTAAAAGATAAATATTTATACCAGTAGAATAGGGTCAGCCAGAACGGAGAATCATAGATCTCATGCTTGAATGTACTAAAACAATTCTGTCTCTGTCTAAAAAGTACCTAACAGTTGAATCTACCATGGAAGTGCCTAAACCTCACCACACAGCATCTGAATAAATGGCTAAGACCACAGAGAGAGAGTATACGAAGCTGGCAGTGCATTAGAAAATGTTATTATTGCCGAACCAAAATTTTAAGCCTGGCTAAACTTAATAGAAAGAAAGGATTAGGCATATTAATGGACAGCTACGCATTCCAATGATAATACAAATAAATAAACATTATACTACAAAATCATGTCAACAAATTATTATCCTTAAACCAAGATGCATCTGACAACTTACTTCACTCTTCAATGCAGCAGAAGCTGTGCCACGCTCAGCTGGATCAATTGCAAGGAGGGTCTCAATAAGCGGTAATGATGAGGCTGGGAAATCTTTAAAATTCTCAGCTATACAGCGTTTATATGGTTGTTGAGGCTTGAAAATGGTTGCATGTGGCAATTTTGACTTTTTCCAGTATTCCTCTGATGGTGATCCACAAAGCTTAAAAATCTTATGTAGCTGCTCCACCTGATACAGAGAAAAACAGTAAATAAAGTTTCAAAACAATGAATGCTCTGTCATACTCCCTGTTGTACAAATTCATTTGAATGAGTATAGATTATTTTTTCAGTCTCTGTTTCAGTATGATGTCACTGCCAGCTAAGAAACTCAATGTAACTTTTCCCTAAGAAATGAAAGATGCTTTCAGTGAGGAAATGTATAACAGTCACATTGTAATTAAAAAGAAGAGCGCAAAAGCTTCTAGCTTCCTGTTTTAGAAAAGTAGATGGTTATGAGCATAATTTGAAAACGTGCAATTTTGCAGAACTTAGCAGTCTCAATTTTGACTTGGACTCAGCAAAAACTCGGCAACTTGAATAAATAGTAATACCTAAACTTGTTAACTCGGAAAATCTAAGAATCGGCCACATTTTCAGTGTGGACTCTCAACAGGCACTTGCTGAGTTCTGGCCTGCAACTTGCAAAAACTCACCCACAAGTAAATGGGAAACTATGTGCCCTCTGCACATTCTAGTACTCACAATTTCTGTGAGTTTCAGTGTGTTTTAGAAGGCTGCTTCTGGGATTATGCATAGCCTGTACAGGTGTTAAATATACAAAATGTAATTTTAAATCTACATTAGCTCAAACTAAAGAGGATTCACATGTGGAATTTTTCAACACAACAATTGCAGTCAAGCATACAAGCATTCCAATGAATTATAAAGAAACCAAACTCCAATTAGGATGCAAGATTATTGACAGATAACCTAGCACCCAAAAGGAGATAGAAACTACATGAAAATAGATAAAATGCAATAGCTAACAAGAGATGTGAACTCACTTAGATTAGCCCTAAGGCACCTTAACAAGAGATGCAGACTAACTTAGATTAGCCATAAGGCACCTAGCTATGCAGAATAGCAGTAGCTTAAAACAAATCCTTGCACACATCAACCATCACCTTCTAATCAATGACATTTTAGAATTGAAAGCAAGGAGAGAAAAATGTGCAGAAAAGATAACTTTTCCCATAAATGAGATGTGATAACTAAAGGACGCTGGATTTCAGCTTTATCTCCTTAACAAATTAGAGAAGAGAAACACTTCGCACAACTGAAACACATCCTCAAGCGGGTCAATATAATCTTAAATGCAAATACACAAAGGAGGCATAAGAAAGCAAAAAATAATGTCTGGACAAAGTGATTGTCACGAAAAAAAAAAGACAATGGAATAAGGAGCAAATAAATGTAGTTTCATAGAAGATTATTGATAAGAACATATGAAAACTTCTCTCCGTCAAACAACTAGAATTTCATCACAAATAAAGCTAGAAGAGATAAGTGTTAAGTGCAGTGACAGAACTACCATATTCAATTGGGTGTTGTGGATAGGAAAGTAGGAAATGGTGCTATGGAAGTAAGTTCAAGATAAAAGACAGTACTACAAGAGTATTACCAATTGAGTATCAGAGATAAGATGCCAGAGCCAGCTAGATGAAACCTTAAGGAGGAAGTGGGGAAAACCTTCTGATGTCTTTCCAACACCATTAATATTTGTGGAACTAAAAGCCCACTAAAAAGATGTGTTTTGTATGGTGACAAAATTATCCAGTAAAGCAGGATATTCTGTGCATTAGTTTCTGGGTGGCAGTTTTGCACTGGCAAACTGTGGTAGTTATGGCCCGATTTAAAAATAGAGGCAGAGAAATGGTAGAAACCAACATCTGTTCAATTCCATGACATTAGAAAGCTTCATGCTACATGTAAGGGCACTCCCAATGGTCTACAATTAAGAATAATAGCCCAATCGTAAAGAATGAATAAACGTAAGAGTATGAGCAAGAGAAAAGGAAGTTAGAAACTTCAATTAGCTGTAAAAATTAGACTTGTTGGGAAGAGACTACTTCGAATACAAATAGCAGTAAGGAGATTGTTATAGAATGCTTTATCAGAGCTCTTTGTAATGTTTTTGGCTAAACGAAAGAAAGGAAGTTGATTGATTGCTACTTCCAACT
Source organism: Thuja plicata (assembly GCA_018584345.1). Taxonomy (NCBI): domain Eukaryota; kingdom Viridiplantae; phylum Streptophyta; class Pinopsida; order Cupressales; family Cupressaceae; genus Thuja; species Thuja plicata. Next base: position 3,556,176 of record MU223762.1, read on the forward strand.
GGTTTTCTCATACTAGGGTTGCTAGTATAAAATCTGCCATAGACGTTGTGATTGTTGTACTTCGTTATTTTCATCATGTTTTCTTATTTATGCAGTTACAATAATTGTTTTCTTCCACAAAGCTTTTCCAGGTTCACTTATGACCCAACCTGGACCCAGATTAAACTCACAAGCTCCAGAATAATACTGGGCAAACCCAACCCATACTCAGACCTGGATCTACATTTGGTTCAAACTGGCTAGAGTATGGTCTTGTGTTCTGAGCAAACCCAGAGAAAAACAAGTACTTGTGTCTAGATAAGCCAAAGAAACAATGAAAATAACCAAGTGAAACAATCACAATGTATACGTCACAAATTTTAACCTACTAGCCCTAGTATGATAAAACCAGTTGAAAGTGGCAAATGTTTGAGTTCTCTTTTCTTCAACCAAAAGAGTTACAAAGAGATCAGATAAAGCATGCTACAGCAATCTCCTTACTGGTATGTTAATTCAAACTACTCTTTCACAAGATTTATTTGTCTAAAATATTATTTCTGGAACAAACTGTGAGTTTTTTTTACTCAACGTTTCGAATCACTCACAGTGATGATGAATCACTGTGATTCATCTTTTGCCCTGATGATGAAACACTGTGAGTGATTAGAAACGTTGAGTGAAAAAACTCAAAGTTTGATCCAGAAAAAATATTTTATACATTCGTGGACTGTGGAAGACTTCTACCTACAAGATTTATTTGTACAACCAATTGAAGCTTCTAGGGCAAATCTTGGCTGTAACTAGGAAGAACCTGCCCCCAAGCATAAAAATATCAATATTTTTTTAGAAAAAATGAATATAAAATAAAAATAATTGACGCTAACTAAACCTAAAAACTGATCCTACATCACCAACAACACACAATACAAGAGCCAAAATACATTCTTATCACTAATTCTTCAGTCACCCAATGTTTACTACTCAATTGATAAACAACTAAATGCGGTAGAGTAAACAGATTTAACACATATAAACTATGTTACCAAATTCTTCCCAGGCAACCCCAAAGTCTGGTCTGGTTCTTGCAAAAGTTTGATCCTTATCATATTCTTGCAAAAGTCTGCCGCAAACCTTCAAAGTCTGCCCAAATTCTGTCAGAGGAATCTGGCACAAATTTTGCCGTTTTTACAGCGAATTTGCAAATCTGTGGTACGACCGGGGCAGAATTTGGCCAAATAATAGATTATTGACTTTTTAAAGTTTTTTTTTGGTCTATTTTAGTCAATTCGACCCTCCAACCCTAAAATAGACCACTAAAAAGGCCAAAAAGGTAAAACATATGTCATTTGGACTAAAACATTAATATATATTGGTGGTGTATTTTGCTATGTTGCTTTACTATTAACATAGTGGTGTATGAACTCATTTGCTGCTGCATATATATACATATATACATTTTTTTTTTTAAAAACATATGTTTGTGTACAGACGAACCCAAAACGAATTCAAACCCACCCCCAAAAAAATTTGAACGAATTCCGAACCCGAATCTGAACCGGCAACTTAGCATATAAATGATTTATACCAGAAGTTGCAGTATAATCATAATATCAATAATTGCTTTTATTCAACTCATGTATGCTCTTAGACAAAACTATAGTCCAGGGAGCAATCCAATGTGGGCCCCTTCCCTGACAAGAAGAGATCTATATGAACCCTGGCAACTACTAAGAAACTATTTTTCTCAACTTCCATTAACTAATGCTTGAAATGGGCTGGACCTGGCTCAATTGGCAAGAGCTTCCTGTTATGAAGCACAAGGTCACGAGGTCCAATCTCCCCCCAGCCCACGTGGTACCGGAGGACATGTCGCGCCAGCATCACCGGTCGCGTTAAAAAGTTTACCCAGCGCCAATGATGATCAACCAAGGATCAAGCTCCTTTCCCTGACTACACAAACTTTATTTAAAGAGCCTGACAGTTCCCAAGGAGAACACAACCATCCATCAACTGACTCCTAAGGTACAACTGTGAAAAGCCCACAAACAACTAATACATAGTCAGACAGTTATTACATAATCAGATACAAACGTAGTAATAAAACATAATAAAGGAATTCTGATAACCGCCCAAGAATGCATTATTGTTGTTCTACAACTTTGGTTGTGGGCTAGGCGTAGTAGACTGCTCTCCTAGTGTAAAGAGCACTTGTGTGCTCCTACTCTTCAAATCGAATAAGCACTCTTTTATTGAATGATCCAAAACTTGACAATCGCCACAATTTCTTGAGACTATCAACATTGATGTGATCTTCACTTTTGCAACTAGTGCACCAAAGTTGTTTGGTTTATTTCTCCACCTTCAATTCCTTCATCATATGCAGCATATCCCTCCTCAATGCTTGTGCATATCCCTCCTCAATGCTTGTATTGTTGCTGATTCACTATCACTAGTCCCATTTGGAGTATCATCTTCATCCACTTTTCTTTTGGCTCAAAAGTGTAGTTTATCTTTTCTTTCTATATCCAATGCCCTATTGTATGCTTCTACGTAAGATGAGAGCTATACCACTTTCATTTTTTTCCTTGATGAAGGAATAAAACCTTCAATAAACCATCTTTTCTTAAGACCATCAAAAGCTTCCTTGTCTAGTTTTACAAGTAATTATTTAATGACCTACGAATCCAAGCTCTTGCACTTTTGTGTTTACCTTCATTTGTATTACAGATTTTTGCTATGATTTCATTGTCATCTCCAAGCATCTTGAATTCTTCTTCAATTGCCTTCTTTAATCTCTCTCCCTTGTATTTTGGCAAGTCGATTCAGTTTTTCTATACCAATCAATGGATTTACTATTAGAATATTTTTAGTACCATATGTTCTTGCTATTTTTAGCTCAATATTTTAGAATCTTAGTTAATGGTCATTTAGGCTCTTTTCTTGAGTTTTCTTGATTAGTTTACTTTTAGTCATCTATATTTAGACGACTTTGCTTTTTTGTTAAAGGCTTTTGTAAACTCTATATATTCAGGTGTGTATTGTTAATACAAGCATAATATTTTTTCGAGTTTCAAGGTATCAGAGCGAATTTTCTAGGTGGTCTTTTCTTGTAATTTGCGATCTTCAAATTGCGTGAGATATTCAAACAAAATAAATGAGCATTTGAAAACAAATTTCTGAGGGCATTGTTTTTTTTTTAAGATTCAAAGCTTTGGCATTTTTTTTCTGATTTTTTTTGCGTTCAAAAAACCCTTGATTCGCGTTAACAAACACCGATTTTTATTCTGTCGCCCACATTTTGTGCCCTAGTTTTTTCTTAAGTTTTTTCCTTGACTCGCACTGCTTGCAAACGTGACTGTTAGGTCATGATTTTCCCACACGAAGTCACGTCTTTTCATGCGATTTGGTGTCATGTTTTTCCCGCAACTTCAGTCCATTCTTCTGGGTTTTTAAACACGATTTTTTCGCATTTTTTTTCTTTGCAACCCACAATTTCGTCCACCATTTTTGTCAACTTTTTGGGCCGCGATTGTTTTTATCTCATCTGCATAAATCTGCTGCTATGGTTTCTGCCGCATTTACTCTAATTTTGGCTGCACTTTTGCTGTCTGAATTTTTCTCAGATATTGGGCACGAAACCCTAATCTGAATTTTGGATTCTTGTTCTTGGGGTTTTTTTGAAATCAGGTTTTGACTCTTAAACCCGTTTAGAGTTTTCTAGCAGTTTTCAAACAAAACTGACATTTTTTTGTTTCTAGTTCATCATTGCCCATTTTTTGGTTCAACGTGTTCAGAATTCGAAATTGTGCAACCACGCCTCGATTTTTTAGCCTTCACAGGGCTAACCAACAACCTCAATTTCTGTGATGGCATCTTTGACCAACATTATGTTGGAAGGAAATCAATGAATTAATGGCTGCAATTACAACACCTAGAAGCAGCGAATGATGACAATATTCAAATATCGTTGTCTTGACAAAATTGTTCTGGGTAAAGAAATACATTGTACTCAAACTGGGTCAAATCAGGAGAAATTTGATGAGCCTAACTGAGAAGCCATCATGCTCATAAAACTTTATGTTATAGATGATTAGTTCCCTCAGGTGCCTTTTGGCAAAACAACTAAAGAGATTTGGGATGTCTTGAAGGACCTTCATGAGACGTCTAATAAAAGTTGTGCTTTCTTTTTTAAAAATATGTTGTTTTCTATCATGATGGATGAGAAGATGTCTCTCCAGGCACATCTTACGAAGATCAAGGACATCTGTGACCAACTAGGGGCTATTGGTCGCAAGACGATATGGTAGTGATCACGTTGAAAAGCCTACCCCGATCCTACGAGCGTTTCATTGAGATGCACAATATTACTTCTACTAGTGTTGATCTTAAGTTTCCTAATCTCTGCAATAAGCTTCTGCAACAGGATAGATGGAAGAAACAGTTTGGAACCAATGCTAGTTCATCCTCTACTGAACAAGTGGCCTTCACAGCCAAAGCCTAGGACAAGAACAAAGGTAAACCTCACTCCTCCCAATAGAAAGCATCGAGTAAACCTCAGGCATCTTCAAAGAACAAGAGTGTTCAATGCAATTATTGTCACAAGTCTAGTCACATGAAGATCGATTGCAAGAAACGGTTGGCAGTCGGACAGTCTTCACAGGGAGGGTCTTAGCCGAAGGCCCAAGTTGCTACACATTATGATCAAAAGGAGTCTGCCTCCTATGCATTCATGACTACATGCCCATCAGACAGCAAGACATCATCAACCTAGTACATTGCCTCTGGTGCCTCTCGACATTTCACACATCGTCGGGATTGGTTCACAGAGTTCACGCCTTTCTCTGATTCAATGGTCTTTGGAGGAGGCAAGGAGTATACTATTGTCGAAAAAGGCAACGTTTAGATTACACTTTGTGGGAGGGATTTGACCATTCTCAATGTATACTTTATCCCAAGTATGGAGCTCAATCTATTGTCAATCAATCAAATTATGCTTCATTCTCCACAGCTGGATGTTCTCTTTAGTTAGCACAAGTGCAGTATTGTTGACAGGAAGTCTCACACTCCAAATGCAATTGCTCTTAAGGATCATGGTCTTTATAAACTTCTTGATACAGGTGATTCTCAAGAACAGGCCATGGCAGCGAAAACTACTTCCATCAACAATCTGTGGCTTCAGCGGTATGGGCATCTGAATATCCACCATTTCTCTCAATTGGCTCGAGATAGTCTGGTTGTTAGATTACCTAAGATTCAAACAGAATCATGGAGTTTGTGGAGCATGTCAAGCTGGAAAGCAGCATTAAACTCTATTTTCAGATGGTGACGCTTGAAGGGCATCCAAGATCTTACAGTTGGTTCATGCTGATATTTGTGGATCTGTGAAGACTCCATCAGTCACTAGTTGCAAGTGTTTTCTGCTATTTGATGATGATTTCAGCAGGGAAATGTGGGTGTATTTTCTTCAGCATAAATCAGAGGTGTTCAACATGTTTCAAAAGTCCAAGGCCTTAGTGGAAAAAGAGTTTGGTTGTCACATTGTCACTCTTTGGTCCAACAATGGTGGAGAATTTTTTCATTTGAGTTCTCCAACTTTCGTGCAACACATGGGATTCAGCATTAGCTTACCACACATTACACCCCATAACAGAACAGTGTTATTGAGCATAGGAATCGCACAGTAACTGAGATGGCTTGATCTATGTTGGAGCATAGAAATGTTCCAAAGAAGTTTTGAGCTGAGGCAGTCTTTACAATAGCTTATCTTCTGAATCGGTCTCCCGCACAGGCCGTTAAGAAGATGACCCTAGAGGAAGCTTGGTCTAGACGAAAGCCCAAAATTAGTCATCTAAAGGTTTTTGGCTCTATAGCTTGTGTTTGAATTCTCAATGCAAAGAGCACCAAACTAGATTCCAAAGACTCAAAAATTGATGTTCACAAGATACAGTGATACACAAGGCTTATCGGTTGATTGATGTAGATATTGATCATCTCATATTCAGTCGAGATGTGGTGTTTGACAAAGAATGAGGGCCATTTCAGCCTTCTTCAATTTTGAGCCCTGAGGATCAGCCTCCTCAGGTTGTAGATTTGGATGTTTGTCTTTCATTCGGTTCACCTGATGGGAGGGATTCAAATGTCATTATGTCACCTACCCCTCCTCAGGACATACAGGCTTCACATCTGGAGATTCGAAGAGATGTTGTTCCTCCTGCATTGGATGTTGATCCTTCTACTCTTCGGCCTAAGTGGTGGACCAAGACCATTAATGATCTTCATGATGATGAACTTGTTGAGGGTAGATCTGCTCGGAATAAGAGCATGCAGCATACCACAGTCAACTTTGCTCTTATGGCAAACATTCACAATATTTTTGAACCTCGAACATATTCAGAGGCTAAAGGCATACCAAAGTAGGAACAAGCTATGGTCGTTGAACATCAAAGTCTCATGGAAAACAACACTTGGGTGTCGTCATATCTTCCACCAGGGAAAAAGCCCATTGGCTGCAAATGGGTGTATAAGGTAAAATATAAGGCTAATGGCACACTTAGTAGCTAAAGGGTTTCCACGGAAGGAGGGCATCGACTATGAGGAGACATTTGCTCCCACCGCCAAAATGAGTACCATTCGTCTTGTCCCCACCCTTTCAGCTCAGTATGGATGGCACATCCATCAAATGGATGTCAAGAGTGCTTTCGTCAATGGTGATTTGCAAGAAGAGGTCTACATGACACAACCTCTAGGTTTTCAAGTTGTAGGTAAAGAACACCAAGTTTGCAAATTGGTAAAAGCCTTCTATAGCCTCAAACAGGTTCCCCAAGCATGGTACATCAAGACTGGTAAGTATTTGATTGATCTCGAGTTTCAACGTAGTCTTTCTTATTCTAATCTATATGTCAAGCATGCTAGTGGTGAGATTCTTATTCTTGTCATCTATGTTGATGATCTGATCATTACTAGTAGTGCAGCACATTTGGTCGAGCAGGTCAAACAACATTTGTGCCAAACTTTTAATATGACAGATTTGGTACTTCTCCATTATTGTCTTGGTGTAGAGGTTTGATAGAAAGAAACCTACATCTTCATTTCCCAGTCAAAGTACGCCAAAAGTTTGTTGGATAGGTTTCGGATGCATGATTGCAAACCAACATCTACACCTATGGAGAAAGGGCTGAAACTTTCAGCCAAATCAGATTCACCAGTGGTGGATGAATCGACATTCAAGCAACTAGTGGCCAGCCTCAACTATCTCACTGCCACTAGACCTGACATCAGCTATGCTATGAGCTAGATCTCTTGCTTCATGACAGCCCCAAAAGCTGAACATTGGGTTGCAGCAAAGCGTGTGCTGAGATATGTGAAGGGCACACCTGATTTTGGCATTCTCTACGACAAAAGCACAGATCCACAGATCCTTGGATTTACAGACTCGGATTGGGTAGGTTCTGTTGACGACGAAAAGTCTACTTCTGGGCATGTTTTCAGTATGGGCAAAGGTGCAGTCACATGGACCAACAAGAAGCAGCAAGCAGTAGCTCTCTTAAAGTGGTTGGAAAACACCATAGCCAATATACTCAGTCATTTTGGTTGTTTTCTATCAATATTGTCTCACGAGTCTCACAATGACTTACAAGATCCTAGTATCCATTGCCCATAAACTTGGGCATCTTTTCTCTTTATACACTAGGGCTTAATGGTGGAGTCACCATGGTTGTTCTAATGCAAACCTAATGCTTAGAACTTGTTCATCAAGGAGTTTTGATTCAAACATTCCAATGCTCCTGTCGCACTCTTTTATACCTTCAATAAATTGCACATCAATTTCACCTTTTGGGTTATTTAGGTTCTCTTTATACACATTTTGTCTCGAGGTTTTCACTTAGTTTCTTCTCCTTTGATTAACAATTCTTTGATGCCTTTAATGTGGCTCTCATACACCTCTCTTTTTGTGTCCAAAAGTTGCATTAACTTTTTAAACTTGGTCTAAAAGATCGAACCACACTTAGTTTGGTAATTGAAAGTGTGTGATGTCCCTTTCTGGGATCACCTTTGCCCTAAATTCACAAATCCAAAATGAAACAAGAGCTAAAAAAAGTTATAGATATAATCCTCTCTCTCAAAAATGAGATTAGATATACCTGTTTTGGAAACCAGAAATCAAATTAGATAATAATGTAGATATAACTCATGAAATACATCCAATTCTAGGGTTAGGAAATATATATATATATATATACACAACAAACCTCAACAAGGGTTGTGTTGGGAGACATGATGAGGTGCCCCAAGTAATCCGAAATCAAATTAGATAATAATGCAGATATAACTCATGAAATACATCCAATTCTAGGATTAGGAAATACATATATAGATTTACACAACAAACCTCAACGAGGGTTGTGTTGGGAGACATGATGAGGTGCCCCAAGTATCCTCTAACCTAGGCCCAACAGTAGGACTTTATCCTCGATGACCTCATGTGGTCCTTAACCATCATTATGAGGTGGTGTACCTAGTGAGAGTTGTTGGCATATCTGATGCAGTGATGGTAAGTGTGTTTTGGTGATGACATAGTGATTTGATTACAGGATGATCATATATTATATTGTCATTGATGTCAACTATTGAATTTCGGTTCCTAGTATGTTGTCAAGCATATTTGTGATGAATTATGAGTTTCAGTGGTTGCTATCTTTAGGGGAGACCTAGGTATGTCTTTGGATGTCAAATGCATGACTACTACTGTTGAAGTAAGTTTATGTGAGAGTTGTAATTGAATGGAGTATAACAGTACAACTGCTAGAACAATTGATGACAGGTGATAAATGATTTGAATTTGTCAAATCTATAATGTATCTTGTGACGCGGTCATAGGATATGATGATCAACAATGTTTAGATGCTACAGTTGCAATCGCAACTACCTTGAGTGATCAGGAAGAAGGTTAGGTGACCAGTGAACAGAAAGTGTTATTCAACAAGTTAAGTGTTTATGTTCTTGTGCTAACGATGGCAGATCTTGTATCGGTGATCAGTATCGATGCGGCGGTGATTAACGATGAATGGTTTATGATCTGATGACATGTATTCATGATTGGAGATGATGATCTAGCATCACATTGATCAATGTTATCGTGTGGAGAAGATTCTTGAGGAAGTTTAATTATAGTCAAAACGTGTTTGACTCTTTGGCTCAATTTCATATGTAAATCGTTGTATAGGCCGACACGGTCTTGGAAATATGTTTTGTGTATTTAATTTTGGTATTTGGCTCGTTGGATTTGACCGGGATGCTTTGTGATTTCATTTTAGAGTTTGATCAAGGCGGTGGACTTAATAGTTCATTATATAATGGTTGAACTTCAATGCAATGTGTCTTGATTGTGTGTAATGTGCAAGTGTGGTGTAAGGTGCATGTTGCGATCAAGCCAGGGAAGAGTTAAGTATGCTCAGAAGAGATTGTGTGGATCTGATCAAGCAGAGGTAGTGCTATTTTGCAAATCATTGTTGTTGTTGTTCCCTAATAGTTACCGCAATTGAAATCCCCTACCAGGGTAGATCCGAACAGATCTTTATCGTAAATCCTCTAACAAGGTGACACATTAGCTTGTGTTTTTAAGTTCTCTAACAAGGCTGCTCTTAATAGGGTAAAGGTTCTAACAGGCCTAAGGTAAATCCCTTACCCGGATAGCACCTAACAATGTTGTAAACTCCTAAAAGCGTTAAGCTCCTCACAAGGCGTATTCAAAAGAGTACATTATTTTAGTGGGTACCAATCCCCACCGTGGTTTTTTCCCTATTTGGGTTTCCACGAGATAAATGTGTCAAATTTGTGGATGATCTTGGATGCTTAAGTTTTTCATTTACTGCTATTAAGGTTAATCTTGTGAATGGGGATTAAAGTATAAGTGGTTGTAAAGTTGGTTGATATGGTAGATTACCGATTCACCCCCCCCCCCCTCAGTAATCTAATCTTTGGTCTTAAAAGAGCTTTACACCATTCCGCTCCATGATGTGGGGTTAGTAAGGGAGATGCAATAGGGTCCCCTTCGCCCTCAACCCTAGGCCTAAGGTCAAGACCTTATCCTCCTTGAGCTCATGTGGTCCTTAACCATCTTTACCTAGTGAGGAATCTCTCACCGTCCCCCTCCTTGCACTCCCTTCCTTCCCTCGACATGAACAATTATTGCAAATTTTCATATTATAGAATGCATAGGTATTAAATTCAAGCATGTATCAATTGCATATAATCATGTACGAGAGTATAAATAGATTCTTCCACTATATACGATTTCTCTACTGCTTATTTTATGTATTTCTACTGCCTTGTTTGACTATCTCTGTAACACCCCTCTTCAACAACTTTTCTGAAACAATGGTTTCTGGTTTTATGTGCCCTAAATGGTATCTGGTTTAGTATTTATGGTTTAATGTGCCCTAAATGGTATCTGGTTTAGTATTATGGTTTAATGTGCCCTAAATGGTATCTGGTTTAGTATTCTGGTTTATTATGCCTAATTGGATTCTGGTTAATGTTTCCGTACTACGCTATCTATGAAAAGTTAATTCTTGTTTTTGTTAATTGAAAGATCACAGAAGAATTATTGGGAAACATGCGTTATATTAATTTATTTGAAATAGTTTATTCGCAAAGTATTTTAATTTGTGGATGCAAGATATGAAAAGATGATTAACTTTTTCTATGTGCAAGTGGTTGCAGGAGTGACAGGGACGCCCAGGAAGGGGGGGAGATAACACCGAGAAAGGAGGAAAGGATAGTGGAAGATAAGATGACGAACTGGTTCGGAATTGATAAGGGAAATTGGAATAATCTGATGGCCACTCCCTACTAAGTCCGTTAGGAAGATCGCTTATGATAGCAATGACCAAGCTTAGGTTGATTCATAGCAAACTTCTCTTGGAACTTCTCGTTCTATTATTTGTCCATATTTATAACCGCGTGTGTCGTCTAGGAGTGCGATCTTATTTTTATCTTGGCGTCATTCATAATATTAATTAATCCTTTCTACCCTTGTTTCCTCGTTGCGGGGAAATTTTATGGTATTAATACGTCATTGTGGAATCCTTAATCCATCAACTTTTCCTTTCTAGTCATTTTCGTCAACCTACTAAGAATATATTAATAATAATGTTTTATTATTGTTCTATTTTATTCTTTTCTCCTGTGCCATTCAAGTTAAGCTCGTGGTCTTATTTCGATTATGAAGGTGGCTCACGTTTTGAGTTCTCTTATATTTTATACATCCCGGCTACTTGGTTCACCACCTTGTCATGCCGCGGGACTCTTTAGTTCGGAAAACATTTGAATTTCTTTTGGGGATCGGATGTTTTGGTTTCACGTGAAGATGGCGAGATTATAGAGCCACTACATCTCCACTCGAGAGGTAGTTAGGTTTGCTCGATGCATCCTTAGTGGGAACGAGTGTAGTTTTTGGGTTTTCAAGTTTTGGGTTCCGGAAAGTGACGGGAGAGCTGGATGGCAGAGTTCAGAGAAAGACCCGCATACAACACTTCAGGCATGGTTTTCTTTTCTCTTCTTGCTGTCAAATCTATATCGACAAGGTCTCTGTAGCTTCCATCTGTGCATACGACTATTGCTGAGTTTGTATGTTGTATTTTTGTTTGAACTTTGGTAAAATAATCTCCGTAGACCTGAGAGTATAGTCTTCCTGGACGAAGTCGCTGGGCTTTATGTTTTGCAATCCATCATGTCGGGTCTGGCAGAATGCTTGTATAGCTGCTAAGTTCTTATTTGCGGGATGTGTTACCTGTATAGGATGCTATTACGTGTCGTTCCAGTGGGGTCGCATTCCAAGTTGATTCAGTTTACTGCCGTATTTAATAGAATTGTTAATCTGCTAATATGTTTCCAGCTGCCATTCATAGCGTAGCAATAAGTTTCAAGTAGATGCTATTTGCCGTCTTAGCCAAGTACTGCTATTCGTCATAAAGCCTGACTGATAGATCATAGCAGGGTAGTATTAGTTTCTGAAGCTTTGCATATTGATTTTCAGAGTCGCGTCAAGAGTCGAGGATCTTTTATGATGTACCAGTAGGTGTCTTCCGCTGTTAATGAAGTTACTGTTTATTTGGAGACATTTAGAGATGCATCTGTGTTTTCCATGAGAGTCTTGTAATCTTTCTGGCTGCCTTAATCTGTCAACTTTTTAGCAAAACATTAAAGAAAGGGGATCTTCCGGTCTTCATACTCTCCTTATTCGAAATCGTGACTCTTTCTGAATCAATTTTCATATCTTATTTTTTTTTTACAAACAGAAGTTTAATTACAACAGTGAATTCTAGGAGAACGGAAATACGTAGTCCTCAAATGTTATATTAATTCAAAACTCAACACCCTTGAGGATTCTTGAGAATAACAGTGATAGTATGTCCCAATGACCTCACGAATGGAAATCTGCACCGGATCATTTATTATGAGTTACTATTCTTCCAGTGTCACAACTAAAAACAAACCTATAAAATTACTGGAAACAGTCAAGCCAATGGCTGCAAACCGTAGGATGATATCTGTATAAAAAGGGAACAATAAGAGTTCCAGAATACTCTAGATTTCTTGATAGATTAACGAGAGTTGGTCGGATAGGGTGGGAAGTTGGGTCAGGCTCAGCAGAGCAGAATATTACCTTGGCCAAGGGTACATCAGCAGATGTTAGACCAATTTCCTAGTAACCCGAATACTTTCTTAGACAGGCGTTAATCCAGAGTAGCAGCCGCTGCAGGGAGTAACCATCTGAGATAGTAGGGTTCCACCACTTCCAGTTGACTACTCTTGTGTTACACTATTCTTTCCTCTGCGGAGGGCCAGGTCCATTTCAGTGGAAATGGACAAAGGGCAAAACATTAGTTTCATTGGTTGGGTGGTTAAACGCCCTGGTGTTATCTTTCCCTCTTGATGACAACCGAGATCCTTCTGACTACCTGGTTGTGCGGATGAACAGTGAGAAAATTTCTCCTTCTCTTTTAATTCATTAGAAGTACTTTACCTTGTATATTCAAATTATAAATGAAATTAGTAAAAAAAAAGAATTATGGAAAAGAGCTTCTTTCACCTGAAAAGTTTATTTAATTTTGTAATTCTTTTCTAGTAGAGAATTGATGTTCTAATTCTTTAGTTCGTTAAAAGTTTGATGATGTTTAAGGATTTGTTATGGTGAAAAAAGTTGTTATTAAAAAAAAAAAAAATTTTGCTCTTTTAGTTTACTGATTAATTTGATTCACAATTCTTGCATCTAGATATTTTTGGTTCTAACAATCTCTGTTGAACATATATTTTCTTTTGCTCCTGATCAATCTGATTGTTGTTGAATGATTGACTGATTGAATGAATCCCTTTGATTTGATGATTCAAGATATTGAAGAATTATGATCAAGGTTACCCAGGGACGCGTCCCCGGGACGTGGGGACAGCTTGGGAACATCCCCACGTCGTCCCCAAATTTTCCCTAAATGTACAGAACATCCACGGAATGTGGGGACGGCAACCAAATTTTCCGGGGACTGTCGGGGACGCCGTAGACGTCCCCCGTGCGTCCCCAGGACAGTCGTCCGTCCCCAACTCGTAAAGGCCAAAAATAAATAAATAAACATAAAAAGCCAAAAAAGGCTTCCATAGGTAGGGTCATTTTGAGGGCCCCACCACCACACTTGCCCTAAAAGGCCAAAATTGTGGCTCTTTATGGGCACATGAGCATTTTTTTTATTTTTATATGTTGTCGATTGTTTGTAGCAGCAAATCTGGGTTTTTTATTTTGAAGCAGCAGAGGAGGTTTTCAGATTTTCTTTATTGTCCAAGTGATTGTGCAAGATTTTCAACTTCCTACATTGAGCAACAAGTGTGAAACTCTTTATGATTCCATTTTTCATTTTTTTTACCAAACTAAAAGCTAGAAAGAGTGATTTTTTTTAAATTTTTTTCATTGTCTCAGTTCATTGCATTCTTAAATCTCAAAACTAAGCACAATGAGCAACAATGAGGATAGTAGTAGTGATGAAGAGCATTTGGGGGGTGAGAGTGCTAGTGTTGAAGCTAGTAATGAGCAATAACAAACTGATAAATTTGAATGCCCTTCAACAATCATGAGCAAATATGCAATGGGTCCCTTCAACAAAAAAAAACCTCTTCTCCAATATGTCATAGCTAGGGGTGAAAAGAAAAAGAATACAGGAGGGACGGGTATGGGATTGCCATATTTGCGAAGATGATTTTAGGGGCAGCTATGCAAGGGTGAAGTCACACTTTTTAGGTATTGCATGCCATGGAGTTATAGCTTGTCCTAATTTGACTGATCGGGAAAAAATAGAATGTCAAAGACTGCACTTAGAGGTTGAAATGGGGGCACAAGGTATGTCAATGACATCACATTTATCTACTGCACCTGCACACTCACAGTCATCTAGGCCTATGACATCCGCCATTGGTACTACAAGCAACCCTACTGAGACAAGAGGGAAGAGGAAGATTAGTAGTGGTGAGATGGGATCATTGGAAAGTATGCTTAATGCACAGGCAAAGGAAAACACAGACTCATCCATTGGTAGATCCTTTTTTGCTAATGGTATCCCATTTCATGTGTCCCATTCCACTTATTTCAAACAAATGGTCAAAGATATAATAACTGTGAGTCCCTCATTCACACTCCCAGGTGATCATAAGCTACGAACCACCATCCTAGATAAAGAGTATTCCAAGATTAATGTGTTGTTTGAGTATATGAAACGTACTTGGGTGAGGACAGGCTGCTCTATTGTGATGGATGGGTGGACCAATGTTAGACATCGGTGACTCATCAATATCATTACCACATCCCCTGCTGGCTCTTATTTTCTAAAAGCCATAGATTGTTCAAGGAAGCGTAAGGATGCAAAGATTCAGTTCACCATTTTGAGGGATGCCATAGAGGAGGTTGGGCCGGCTAATGTAGCACAGGTGATCACAGATTCAGCACGTGTGTGCAAATCAGCCGGTATGATGGTAGGGGGTGCTTATAGGCACATCTTTTGGACCCCTTGTTGTGTTCATGCATTGAACAATGCATTAAAAGACATAGGGAAGATTGATTGGGTGAAACAAGTGGTATTAGAAGCTAGAGAGATACAAATGTTCATATGCAACCACCACACTTCACTTGCTCTATTTAGGTCCTTCTCAAATAAGGAGTTCCTCAAACCAGCTGAGACAAGGTATGCCAATTTTAATTACAATTTAATTTTACTAGAGTTTTTTACTTTACTTCATTTATTAAATTATTTTAACTATTGTTGCATGTGTTTTACTTTTAAGTTTTAATTATAGGTATGCCACTTACTTCATCTTGATGGAGAGGATGCTTGAAGTGCATGAGGCCCTCCAATTGATGGTGGTGAATCCAGAGTGGACCCAACAGTCCAATTCTAGCTCCTCTGAAGGAAAATTGGTGAAGCAAAAGATCCTTGATGACAATTGGTGGTCCACAATAAAGTAAGTTGCTGATGTTATTTAAAAATTAAAATTAAATGTTTGTCTTTTGCTTGCTGATTTTCATATTAAATTAAAATTTCTGATTTTAATTTTTGTTTGCATCTTGTAGATATCTTTGCTCTATCATCTCACCCATCATAGAGGTCATTACATATGCCGATACTGACTCTCCTAGTCTTGGAGAGATATAAGAGACATTTGACAGTATGTTGGGGAGGATAAAGAAAACAATTGCAGCTAAGAATCCTACTTTGGGGTTTTATGAGCAACATATTAGGCCTATCGTGACGCGGAGGTGGAACATAATGAATACCCCGCTTCATATGGCAGCCTACACTCTAAATCACAAATGGTATGCAGAATTGGATGGAAGGGTCCTCCCATATGATGATCCTGAGGCATTAGATGGCTTTACACAAGCCATTGATAAGATGTATCCAAGGCAAGAGGCCTCCATTCTTTGCACGCGGTTCCTTCTTCACACAACTTTGTGGCCCAAACTTGAGTAAACCACAGGCGAGGTTGGATAGAGTGATTTTGGCACAGAGGGATCCTATTGGATGGTGGACGTGGCATGGGAGGGATACACCACAGTTGAAAGTGCTTGCCTCTCGCCTCCTTGCACAAGTTGCTAGTTCCTCAGCCGCAGAGAGGAATTGATCTACATATGGCTTTATCCACTCCCTCAAGAGGAATAGACTTACCTCTAGACGAGCAGAGAAGCTAGTGGTTGTGCATAGTGCTTTTCCACTTCAAGATCGTCAGACTCCAGAGTATAGGCAGACTCCAGCTTTACGATGGTATGTCAATCTTGAAGATGTGGCCCAGATTGACGAGGATGAGACAACACCAAGATTGGTTGGGGTTCCATTGGATGAGAGTGCATTTCTAGTGCAACATAATAGTGACAGTGACTCAGAGGACTCAGATTTTGATGTCATGTTGGCAGCAGAAGAATAGGAGCAGCAGTGTGCTTCATTTTCTATATTTTGATTTTTATGTTGAACATGATGATTAAACTTTATGGCAGCACCTAAGCCTTTGGAAATTTTCAGTTTTACTTTTCTATGTTAAACTTATATTTTTGTTAGCATATGCATATTGACAATCTGACAATGAATTGAAATTTCAAATTTTCAGTTTTATGAATGCATAATAGAGTTAGACTATAGTTAAATTTTAATACATATTGACTCTTGAGTACTGAGTCGGTTACTATTTACTTTTAGTATTTACTAAATGGCATTGAAATATTGTATGTTAAGGTTCTATGATATTTAAATGGCATGCATTGTCCATATTTTCATATGAATGTAATGTATACTTGCAAATTTCGTTATATATTTGAAAATTTCCGTATATATATATAGCCGTCCCCTTTGCTGTCCTCTGTCGTCCCCAATATCAGCCAAAAAAATTGTCATCCCGTAAACCCGTCCCCTGCTGTCCCTATCTAGAAAACTTGGGTTAACACTGATTATGATTAAGTAATTGTGATTAGATGAATGAAGAATGATGATGTAATGTTAGCTAGTTTGATATATTGGTGGATGATGATTGAATTGAGTGATGTTTGATTGTTAAGTTGTATGTTTTATTGATCCCAAGATGGAGTGATGATTGATGTGGATTTGATGATGGATTGCTTGATCTTGTTGTTTGATTGTTTGATTGATTTCTTGAGGGGTTAATGATTGATGGATGAAGGATGATGATTAATAAGTCCTTCTATGCTTGTAATAAAATCTCCTTTATACTTTATTGCTGAAAGGGTCACCACCTTTCATAAGAATTGGGCCACCAATTTTCATTGTTGGCTTAGAGAACAATATATTATTCCCCAAATTGATCTCCCTTGGACGATTGGAATGATCTCTTTATACTTCCTTGGTGAAAAGGTCACCACCTTTCAGAAGGCTTGAGACATCCTTTGGAAGGGTTACAAGTTTACAACCCCTCATCACTGCTCCCTTTGAAAGAGTCACTTCCTTATTTTCTTCCAATTCCTTTCTTCTTCCATTAATCCTTCTTTAAATCCTATGCCCCCCTCTTTCTTCCTTCCTCCCTATCTCCTTTCAACTAAACTCTCTACCCTTTTATATCTTATGTTGAGGGAATCACAACTGTTCATTGCATATCTCTTGACCATTCATTAAACTTAATTAACTTGCAATTATATTATATTTTATTACTATTTATTTATTTGTTATTTTATATTTTAATTTTATTATTATTATTTATTATTAAATCCTATTTCAGAAAAAGGGGCATTAAAAAGTGTCTTGATATTTCTCCCACTCTTCATGTGATTATTTGTCATAAACGTTTTGATACTTCCCCCAATTACTGTTGAATATGTTGTCATTGATGTCAAAGATTGATGATCAAGGTCAAAAGTTGATACTTTCCCCAATTACGGTTGAATATGTTGTCATTGATGTTAAAGGTTGATAATCAAGGTCATTTCAATTTTAGAGAATTGGATTGAGCTGCTTGAGCTACTTGACATACTTCAGCTGCTTAAGCTGGTTGTGTCTACTTCAGCAGCTTGTCAGCCGCTTGCTTGTCCACTCTCTTGCCATGTCAATTTGCCAAGTCACCGGGGATATTTAAAAGGCAAATATTTAAATATCAGTCATGAGAGTCTAATGTTTGGCCATTCAATTCAGGGTTGGAATTGGCTGAAACGAATTCAATTGAAATATTATAAATGTTTAAATGTGGCAGCAAACTTATATGCGTGTGTGGCTTTTAGTGAGGCAGCCTCAGTTATTGCGTAGTGTTTTAGGCCTTCAATGAATCAAGCATTTTCACCACAGCCATTTTTCCTTGGTCAGCGTTTTGAGAGCAGAATTAATTATTATTTTCTGACTGGGCTGAGAATCTTCTTGGGAAGAAAACATTATTTCCAGCACATACTATATTGGGCTGCATTAGATATTTCTGGGTGTTTTTGGAGAAATTAAGACTTGAAATACATGTGTTATGATTGGCAGGAAGACATTTTGAAAAGTATCAAAAGTTCTTTAATATGTGTGCATTAATTTCTCAATTTAGCCAAGGCAGTGTTTTCCTATAGTAGCATTTTAACAGCAAGACGATATTGATTAATATGAGTTGTTTTGGTATAGATTAGATGTGGAGACGAAAATTTGAAGTTGCCTTTCGAAGGTTTGAACAAAAAGAATAAAATATCATATGTGCAATGGCCTCAATATGGAGTGCGTGGCCGACAAAATGGTGTCGTGTAAAACGGGGAATAGCTGGGCATTTTTCTTGAATCATTGACTATTCCTTTAATAGTCTGGGCTGCAATCCTTGTCAGAGAGAGCAGTGCTTTAACAGTTTAAGGTGAAATTGACAAATTTGGGAGACGTTTTTTTGGGGGATATAGTCGAATATATTATTGCTGGTGAATATATAGCTTATTTGCGGAACAGAGAACAGAGTAGATTAATCATGTATGACTGAGTCAAGCTGCAGATATATAAAAAGGGGGGGCGGGGGGGGTCTTCAGAACAATGAGGGAATGAAGAGAAAAATTGGTATCACTGAAAAGTGATGGTTATTTTGATATTGTTGAGTCAAGCAAAAAGGATATGTTATGCTGTTTAATGTGATATTAAAAGGAGTTGTATTATTCTGTGGAAACATATGAGTTGTTTTTAATGAAGTGAAGAGATAGTCAGAAGCTGGTTTTTGGCAGGAACATGACGATGTACTGAAACATGAGCTGCGTTGAAGTTTATGACTGTGACTGGGCTAGCTGAAAAAGGTGAATCGTCCAATTCTTATGTGCATTGAGTTTTGCTGCTGAACATACATATCCTGGTATTCCTTAGTTGTGAGGATGTTCTTTTGACATGTATGGGGTTGGAGACAATCGTGTGTTTCAGATTTGAATAAATAAAAAAGATATAATTGAAAGTGTGAGGATATGATGCAAAGGGGGTCGAGAAAAGCCATGATACGAAGAAAAGAATGGTGTGGAGGTTTTATTTTAGATTCAGTGAATCTTGCTTTTTGGGTTGGTGTCTCAGCTGACTGGAGTTGGTACTTCAGCTGTTTGGAGTTGGTTGCTCTCTGAGGGTTGGTGCTCTCTGAGAGTTGGTGCTCTATGTGGGATGGTGCTTGCATTTGTAATCTGGGTTGGTGCCCATTTTTGTTAATAAAAACTATTGTATACTGTGGCTTTTTACCCGAAAGGATTTTCCACAAGAAATCTGGTGTATGCATCTTTGTGATTGCTCTCATTGAGTTTTATGTGGTTTCATGCAGTTAAAAGTTTTAACAGTTCTGAAGTATTGATTCACCCCCCACCCCCTTCCTCTCAGTATTTCTTGCGTGCTCTTCAATTATAACTCCAACTCATGCTCCTACTTTGACTTCTATTTCAGGATGGACTTTGGATTTGGATTTACACCACTAGGGTTTCTTTGATTACTTCTCATAGTTGTCTCCTTTGCTCCCTTTGTTTTGCAAGCCGAACAAATTGCCAATACTCTTGCTACACTCTTGAGTCGGACTTGACTACTTTGTGATCTCTTTCCATTTATGTAAGGGGCATAAGAACATTACTTTTGGGAAGTACAATGTCATCCATGCTTCATTCTTGTTCTTCACATAAGCTTCTATCCTTATAACACTAATTTACTTCTTGTTAAAATTTTAGATCAGATTTAGATATGATAGATATTGGTATTTATATAAAATTTATTTACACCTTTATATATGTTAATTCAATACCAACTGAACTATTTGAACTATATATATAAATATATATATATATAAGTAAAAGATGCCTGTGATCTTACACTATTTAATTTGTGTTTTGTTTTTTAAACCAAATCATCTTCCATAGTATATATATAATATAGTGAGCATGCCTACGGAGAGACATGCCTCTTTGTAGAGGCATGTCACTGCTGACATTTGAAACTCAAACGATGATCACAGACATGTCTCTTCGTGTGGAGACATGCCTCTTCGTAGAGGCATGTCACTGTTCACATTTGAACCTCAAACGATGATCACAGACATGCCTCTTCGTGTGGAGACATGTCTCTTCGTAGAGGCATGTCACTGTTCACATTTGAAACTCAAACGATAATCACAGATATACTGATGTTTATTATCGGTTATTGAAACTTAAAACAACATCTCAAGTATGATGCCCGATATCAATAACGATAACTCGTTGTTAATGCTCAAACTGATAATCATTATCGTGAATGGTTAAAGCAGTAATACTGATACTAAGTATCGACGTATGATATATATGATCCGATACTAAGTATCAGTATTACTCAGTACCAATATAATAATATTTGGTTTAGTTGATACCTGATCAATGTTATTTATGTCAATTCTCATAATTGACTCATTTATTAATGTATAATCAATCTGATTAATATATGAGTATAATTTACATGATTAATATATGTATATGTATAGCACACACACACACACACACATATATATATGATAAAGAAACACTTCTTTATTATATATATAATGATTACTTGCCTGATGTTAATCATGTCAATTATAATCATGTATGTTATTCATTTACAGAACTTTCTCTGACCGAAGCTATACATCTTCAAGACTCCCTCTTAGCTAGGGAGGATAAACATGAAAAGATTCAAGGTATGAAAGAAATATTATCAGAATTTATGGCAATTTTCGGATAACATAATTTGATATCATCACATGATATAAGGAGTAATGGCCTATGAATATCAAGTCTCATGATATTCACCAAGTACTCAAAGTAATGGCCTCCAAACATCAAGTCACATGATGTTCACCAAGTACTCTAGATGTCCATAAGGTATGTGCACAAGTATCACTCAATTGATACCTACCATAGGACAACATAATCATGGTTAATTTAAGGATGTTAATCCATGACGATATATCTATACATTATAACTCATAGATACGACAATATCTATCTCACGGTTAATATTGATTTACAAGATATGATCTATCATGATCTACTTAGATATCAACCATATGATATCCATCATGATAGAGGAGCTAATTATTGTAAGACCGTCACCTTGCAATAATTGCTAGATATACAAGTGCTAATCATTTAGAAGTCGTCACTTCTTCATGATGTGCACAGGTCACATAGATTCATGAAATAACACTCATGATAAAAATATCATTAGTAAAATAATCAAAGATGCGGAGATTTATTCTTAGTAATTACAACCATGCCAAGTTTACCTCTGCAGTATTCTACCTTCGTTTTTGCAAGAGGTTTGGTGAGGATGTTTGTTGTATGTTCATCTCTACTGACATATTTCAACACAACCACATTCTTTTCAACCATGTCTCTAATGTAGTGATAAGGTATCTCGATGTGTTTGGACCTATTATGGAATACTGGATTCAAGGAGAGTTTTATACAGCTCTAGTTGTCACAATGGATAATAATGGGTTCTAGTGCTTTTCCAAATAATCCAACTAGAAGTTTTCTCAACCAGACTTCTTCTCATACTCCCATAGATGCTGCAATATACTCTGCTTTAGTGGAACTCTAAGCTACTGATGATTGTTTTCTACTAAACCAGGAAATCATAGTTGATCCTAAACAAAAGCAACATCCAGAGGTGCTTTTCCGATCCACAATGTTTCCTGCCCATTCTGAATTAGTGTATCCATGCAAGTTGAGATCTACATCTTTGTATCTTAAACCATATCTAGTTGTGCCACGAAGATACCTTAGAATGTGTTTAGCTGCTACTAAGTGTATTTGCTTTGGTTCACACATGAACTAAGTAAGAGCATTCACTGCATAACAAATATCTAGTCTGGTGTTTACTAAGTACATTAAGGACCCGACTATCTGTCTATATAGATTAGAATCTGTTGGCTTTGAGTTAGCGGCCGCTTCTTTGAGTTTGAGCAGGTTTGTCTCCATCGGAGTAGACATGGGTTTGCAGTCCATCATCCTGAATCTCTTTATGATATTGATAGTATACTTTCCTTGATTTAGAAATATGTCATTTGCCTGCTGCCATACTTCCAATCCTAGGAAGTAATGAAGAATTCCTAAATCTTTCATATCAAATTCGGATGCAAGATCTTGTTTACATTTCGTGATAAGATGATCTTCCCCCTGTGATCAACAAATCATCAACATAAAGAATCGGAATCAACATGTCTCCATCTATTACCTTGAAGTAGACGTTTGGGTCTGCGTCACTTTTGGAGAAACCAAGTTTTGATAGATAATGATATATCCTTTCATACCAAGCTCGGGGAGTTTGTTTGAGACCATATAGTGCTTTCTTCAACCTGCAGAAATGAGACTGTTTATTGTAAACAACAAATCCTCCATGTTGCTCTAGGTATACTTCTTCAATAACTCCATTTAGGAAGGCAGTTTTTACATCCATTTGATGGGTTTTCCACCCCTTAGATGCAACAATTGCAATCACAGCTCTGACTAAAGTGTACCTGGCAACTGGAGCAAATGTTTCCTCATAGTCTACGCCTTCTTTCTGAGAGAAACCTCTTGCAACAAACCTGGCCTTATGTTTTTCAATACTCCCATCTGCTACATGTTTGATTTTGAATAACCACTTGGAGGAGACCACTGATTTGTATTTGGGTCTGGGTACAATATCCCAGACATCATTCTTGAGAATGGATTTATACTCTTCTGTCATGGCATCCTTGCAAGTTTGATGTTGAAGGGCTTCCTCTACATTAGAAGGCTCTGAATTTATAACTTCACTCATGAGTGCAATATAACTGGAAAACTTGTTTGGTCTTTTGCTTTCTCTGGAGGTTCCTAGAGGAGCTGCATATTTTCTTGCTTCTTAAATCATTTTCTTGGCCCATAGAGGTCTTTTCTTATTTGCTCTAGGTTCTTCAGAGGTGTCCATGGGTTCAATGAAATTATTGTCATCTGTGATCTCTTGTATCTCCCTCTAAGTCTCGGGAGAGATCTTCTTAAGGATCATCATTTAGTTCATTTTCATCCTTGGATCTTTTAAACGCAATATCCTCCTCAAATATCACATCTCTGCTTAACTCAATATTTCTTTGTCCTGGGATGTAAACTCTGTAGGCTTTGGAAGTTTTACTATATCCAACAAGAATACCTCTCTTTCCAGAAGGTTCTAATTTAGTCATTTTCTCCTTGGAAATGTGTATGTAGACTGGACATCCAAATATTCTCAAGTGACTTATATTAGGTTTAATTCAAGTAAATGCTTCTTCAAGAGTTTTTTTTTCTAGGTAGGAGTGAGGGCATCTATTTTGAAGATAGACGATAGTCCTAGAAGCTTCAGTCCAAAGATAAGTTTCTAGGTTTTGATCATGCATCATGGCTTTTGCAGATTCAACAATAGTTATGTTCTTCCGTTCTGCAACTCCATTTTGTTGAGGGTTGTAAGGAACAATGAACTCCCTCTTGATCCTAGCATTTTTACAAACGTTTTGAAAGATTTCTGAAGCATATTCCCTCCCATTGTTTGTTCTTAGTGTTTTAATACTCTTCCCAGATAAGTTTTCTACTAGAGCCTTAAATTCTTTAAACCTCATAAGAATTTCTTTTCACTCTTTACACTTTAGAAAATATATCCAAGTTTTGCTAGAGTAGTCATCTACAAATATAATGTAATACAAAAATCCTCCAATGGAGGGAACAGGAATAGGTCCACATAAATCAGAATGAATAAGTTCTAGTACATTTTTAGATTTACTTTCACTATTGTGAAAAGTAATTTTGGTGTTCTTCCCTAATGCACATCCTTTGCATGTTCTTACATGTTCAAGTTTGAGCTTAGGTAGTCCTATAACCATCTACTCTAAAGAAGGTAAGCCACAAAAATCAAAATGTCCTAGTCTCCTGTGCCAAATTTCACTCGAATCGGTTGACTCGTGAATTAAAGCTTGAGATGGAGAGGTACATAGCTTGTAAAGACATCCATGCCTTACTCCAATAGTATGAGCATTCTTGATGTTTGAGTTCTTGGGCCAAGCTAGTACTTTTCCTTTCATGAATATAATTTTGTACCCTTTGTCTTCAAGTGTTGAAATTGAGACTAGATTTCTTTTGATCCCTGGTACAAATAGTACACCTGTGAGTTGGAGTGAGATGCTTGTCTTTAGGTTGATGGTGCAGGTCCCAATTCCCTTTACTGGATAAGTTGTATCGTCTCCAATAGTTACTTCTTCATTTGAATGTTCATCCAATGAATCTAGATGTTCTCTGAAGCCTGTTATGTGCAGGGAAGCCCCACTGTCTATTACCTAGGTGTTCATGCTATTTGTAACTTGGCTAGATAGGGCAGAGTAAAATACAAGATTCTCTGAATCCATATCCATGTTTGTTTTACTGACCTCAGCGAAGGAAGGTTGGGATTTAGTTCTATCAGGACACTTCATTGCAAGACGACCATATTTATCACATCTATAGCATTGTACTTTAGATAGGTCCCTTTGTTTCTTGAATGATTGTTACTCATTAGTGTCCTTACCCCTTTTTCTTTTGCAGTTAGTCTTCTTTCCTCTTTTGTGAGATTGAGTGTTTAGGATTTGAATATCTTCTTTCGGAGCGTTTACACTAATCCCTCTAGTTATTAATCTAGACTCTTCTTGAATGCAGTATGTTTTCAATCAAACAAATTTAGGGAGTTTCGGGCGAGCACTTATGCCTTGGATAAATGATTCCCATGAGATCGGGAGTCCATTTAGGGCTATCATTGTTAATTCCTTACTATCATAATCATGACCAATTGTAGAAAGTTGATTTCTCAAATCTGTTATCCTCATAAAGTATGAGGTGATAGTCTCTCCCCGGTTCATCTTCATTGGAAGAAGTTGATTTTTAAGAGTAAGGGCCCTACTAGTGTTGTTGATCTCAAACATGTCTTATAGGGCTTTGAACATGGCATGTGTTGAGTTAAATTTGATAATGATAGGCAGTAGATGATCTTTCACTCCATCTACCAATAACTTCATCGCTTTTGTGTTGTTCTTTTCCCATTGAATCTTTTCATCTTTTCACTAGGTTCAAGTTCTCCATTTTTCACGAATGAGATTAACTCATGCTCTTTTAATGTAAGCAACATCCTAAACTTTCATGCTACGAAGTTTGAGGCACCTTCAAGTCTATCCTCAAGTCTAACTCCATTTACCATTTGACAAAAGTAATTTATATCACAAAAGAATTATGGTAGTTAGATTGTTTTATAAAAAAAAATCTGATCTGATCTTTTTCTTCACACCTGCTCTGATACCATGTTAAAATTTTGGATCAGATTTAGATATGATAGATATTGGTATTTATTTAAAATTTATTTACACCTTTATATATGTTAACTCAATACCAACTGAATTATTTGAACTATATATATATATATATATAAAAGATGCTTGTGATCTTACACTATTTAATTTGTGAGTTTTTTATTTCCAAATCATCTTCCATATTATATATATAATATAGTGAGCATGCCTACGAAGAGACATGCCTCTTCGTAGAGGCATGTCATTGTTCACATTTGAAACTCAAACGATAATCACAGATACACCGATGTTTATTATCGGTTTATTGAAACTTAAACAACATCGCAAGTATGATGCCTGATATCAATAACGATAACTCATTGCTAATGCTCAAACTGATAATCATTATCGCGAATGGTTAAAGCAGTAATACCAATACTAAGTATCGGCATATGATATATATGATCTGATACTATGTATCGGTATTACTCAGTACCAATATAATAATATTGGGTTTAGCCGATACTTGATCAATGTTATTTTATGTCGATTCTCATAATCGACTCATTTATTAATGTATAATCAATCTGATTAATATGTGATTAATATATATGAGTATAATTTACATGATTAATAATTTATATTAATATATGTATATGTATAGTACATATATATATATAATAAAAAAACACTTCTTTATAATATATATATACATAATGATTACTTACCTGATATTAATCATGTCAATTATAATCATGTATGTTATTCATTTACAGAACTTTCTCTGACCGAAGCTATACATCTTCAACAGTTGTCTATGTGCCTTACGATCTCATTTGACATGCGAATCTTGTCATATTATAAAATGTTGCGCGTGAAGTATGGGAAGACAGTTAAGAAGATATTCTACTACTTCACTTCTAGCTTATTCTAGATTGTCACCGGCAAAACTTATCATCCAAACTTCTTATACAGATATATCCCATTAATATACCATAGTCATCCTCAATTGGTGCAAGGAAAATTCAAAGAAAGCTTGTGAACATGGCAACTTGGGAGGAAAAAGGAAATACTACACCAAACATGTTAATCCCACAAATGATCATACACAAGAACTACATAGAAATGTGTTAATGTTTGTAGCTTCAGTCGTATGATCATTAGAATACATATGATATGTGTTGATTAATAATAATATAATATATATGTTATATTATTATTAATCATCTGAAATTTAATATTCAATATTAAATTATTATATTATTCTTAATTAATAATTGATCGATGAAACATTATAAGATTGATTAAATTATAATTAATGGGAAGAGGCATGTCCTTTCTTATAAATAATAATG
>MU223762.1:3583386-3602755 GCA_018584345.1 Thuja plicata
TAGAGTGCTATTACATTTGCAGCTATCCTAAAACTTAACATGGTATCAGAGCCAGACTGCAAATGTAAGAGAGTAGTTTGTTGATGGTGAATGTGTGACTGTCTCAGAAAATATAGTCTCAGTACAGAGACCATATCTCACCAATCCACCGTTGGATGTTTCTGAATTTTGGATATGTTGGTGAAAAACAAATTTTAAATTATCTCACCGGAGCGATTGGAGAGAAAGTGTGGGGTTCAAAAGTTATGACAGACTGTGTACGGGTTTATGTGAAATTCCTGAAAGCGGCTTTCATTAAAAAGATATATTAAATTGTTATGATCGTGGTCAAGCATTAACAAAGAAGAATGTATTCAAGGAAGTGTGTCTCTTTCTAGAAGGAAATAATTAATTATAGTGTCACCTCTCTTGGAGCAATCAAGTCATTTCACAAGAAGACATGAGTATTGTTCAACAATATAAGAGTGGGAATTGTACATTGTGGGGGAAAAATAACCAATGTTACATTTCCATTTGAACCATCCTTAGGGGAGAGTGAGAAAATGGTGATCATCCACTCTAGGATGTCGCTCTGCATGAAGGTCATCGACATGGCTAGCACGAACAACATTACGATCTCTTGCAGCGTGTCCGGTGCAAACAACTTCAAATTTTGATGAGAGTTGATATTTCCTATATGGACTCACCTTACAAAAGGAAATATTTGAAACTTAAGATAAATATTCCATGTTTTCTTAATGCACATGAATTATTGAGTTTGAAATTTATGCTATAATATTGGCTAGTAAAATCTTGTATGCTTCTATCTTTGGTATTTTCGTATGAGATAGTTTAGTTTATAAGCTATTTGTAATCTGTCTCTGACATACCTTTAGGACAGAAGCACAAGAAATTGTTTTCAGAGGGAGTTTGACTCTTCAGAGGTAACTTTGGACGAGGAGCTAAAAAGATTGATATCAGACTCAGAGAGGGTCTGACAGTTCATCTTAAGCAATCTTAGATGATCAACAGATTGATATCTGCTCAATGAGTTCTTCTCTGTGAAAGAAGTTTGAGGTGAAATCCCTTGTTTTCACCCTCTGCGCTAAGGCATGATGGATGTCATGTGTGTGACTCCATATTTTTAACGGGCCTAGCCCCTGTGTACATCATCAGGAAGTGACGACTTCTAAATGATTATCACTTGTATTTGTAAGAGTTATTGAAAGGTGACGATCTTACAATAACTTGACCTTCTATTGTGATAGACATCTTGTGATGGCCGAAACAAATCATAATATATAGAACTTGTGGATAGAATCGTCGATTGAGACAATCCACCCGGGAACTTGTGGATAGATCCGTCGATGGAGGCAATCCACTCTAAAGCTCGTGAGTTTGTGGATAGAATCACTGATGGAGGCAATCCACACGAGAGCTTGTGGATAGAATCGTCGATGGAGGCAAATCCACACGAGAGCTTGTGGATAGAATCGCCGATGGAGGCAATCCACTCTAAAGCTTGTGAGTTTGTGGATAGAACCGCCGATGGAGGCAATCCACACGAGAGCTTGTGGATAGAATCGCCCATGGAGGCAATCCACTTGAGAGCTGGATAGAATCGTCGATGGAGGCAGTCCACATCTTGAGTTATGTTTCTATTGATTACATCATGAGGATGATGCTTTTATTGCTTACATCATATGATTGATGTTGTCAAGTGTCATATAAGTGTCGACATTGGATTGATTTATCCTCCCTAGCTAAGAGGGAGTGTTGATGTTTTGTATAGCTATGGTGAGGGTCATAAGTGTTGACACAGGAGACCACTACACATTCTGTTTGATCATCCTCCCTAGCTAAGAGGGAGTGTTAATGTTTGTAGCTTCAGTCGTATGATCATTACAATACATATAATATATGTTGATTAATAATAATATAATATATATGTTATATTATTATTAATCATCTGAAATTTAATATTCAATATTAAATTATTATAATATTCTTAATTAATAATTGATTGATGAAACATTATAAGATTGATTAAATTATAATTAATGGGAAGAGGCATGTCCTTTCTTATAAATAATAATGAATAGACATGTCCCATGAAGGGACATGTCTCTCCTAGCCTCATTCCCAATATAAATGAAAGGGAGATTGTTGCATTTGGAAAACACAAACAACATAGGGTGCTATTACATTTGCAGCTATCCTAAAACTTAACAGAATGGAAATATAAAGCAAAGCATAAATGTTAAGTGCTCAAATTAGAACTAGTACACGTCGACTAAGATGTGAAACTGTATGATGGATGATACCTAAAGAAGAGCAGGCAGAAAGATGTTGCTACTGCACTCAGAAGTGGAGGAGACAAAATGGTATTACATCATGGAGTGTTAGCCTGCAAGGATATTCAGGTCAAATACATAGAGACACTAACATTAACACCTTGGGTAATCTGTTTGAAGAAGAAAGATTAACAAAGGGTTGCAGATTTCCTGATCAAGAGACACAGCAGATCCAAGATGCAGAAGGAAAAGGAGATATAGTTGGTATGGTATTTTTTGCTTTTCTATTTCAAGCTATGCATGCTTATCTGTTTGCTAGCTATCCACAGGTCCCATGGGCTGTTTGACCTCATGGACGTTATTAAAAACTTGCATTCATTCATTCAGATTCCACTAGTTCCTCAACCAATTTGTCTCATTTCTATTAGCACAATCTGCATTCCATCTGATGATTTGAAGTGCAATTCAAGGAGCCAGGCGTAATAGTAAATAATCTGTTAATTTCCAGCAAGAATTAAAAACTTGCGAAAAATACAGATCAGCAGAATCCCAGGTTTCTATCCTCGGCAAACTTTTTGAAGTATTAAAATTGAAAATATGTCATTCCAAATTTTATATTTTAGTAATATAACTATGGGAAATCATACAACTCCAAAAGGAGAGTACTCACTAAATTTTGGGATAAATAGCATCAATAATTTGAAAAAAAACAGTACTAGTCTTAAGTGCTTTTTCCATCTGATTGACAAAATGCCCATTACTCAAATCTGTAACTAATACCTCAAAGAATTGGAACTAGACATAAAAACTAAATCATCAATTTTCTTTTGTAGATCAAGCTCCAATGGTGCATAATTGCTCATTTTTTTGACATAACACTCATTACCATCTTGTGAAAGATAAAGAGAACATTCCTCGTACAGACTCAATATGGAAAATATTTTTCCAAATAACAATAAAATATTAAAAAGAGATAATAAACCAAGCCCCTTACATCTTAAACAACAGTTGCACAATTCCATCCAATAAGCAAGCCTTGAGAACAACCAATCAGAACAAATGCATCAAGCCTAAAAACAGTACATTCTATACCTATCACTTAAGGAACTGGAGCGAAGCTCCGCAAATTGCTGTGAACCACCTTACAAATATATTAGCAATTTTTTTTTCTTTATGGTTTAGTTATTAAGACAAGTGTAATGTACTTTAATAGCCCACAATAAAAGTATCTATTGCTTGAAGCTATAGCGGCAGTTTCATGCATGTCCAGGCCACAACCAATGCTATCAAAAATAATATAACACAAAGTTAGGTGTCCCTTTTAGTCATAAAATCTTCACAGGACCACATATTTCTGTCTTAAGACACCACCTTCTTTTTTAATTGAACAAACTTTTAAAAAACTTAATATACAAAATTGTCACTAATGACTGAAGAATAGCATGCATTCTACACTTAAACCTAACTATAACTTAACAATTGTTTATTATTTCCAAACATTTTTTTTTATATTATATTTAATGTCTAAACCAAAAGAGTTTTTTCAAAACTTTTTGCTTAAGTGATTTGAGCTTTAAATTATGTAGAACACAAATCTTGAACTTATAACTATAATATTTTTTTAGAGAAAAGTGAAAACCAATCTTTCACAATTCAAGCAGACTATACTCAATATTTCTCTCCACAAACAAGAAGCAACAAGCAGATTCTATGAATCTTAGTTGCCTGTCACTGATGAAATTAGATATATTGATGAAATTACATATTAACATCAAGTATACTGATTATTGCAGCATGTTTAAGTGTCCCTGGGGCCAAAATATATAATGTGCTTGAGTTAGATGGAGAATACAAGTTTAAACCTTGTGTTGAAAAAGCAATACAATATCAGGTTAATAACTTAATAATCATGCTTTTTTGCCTATAAGCCATTGAAAATGAAGACTCTTCTCAGCATCTTCAAAATGACATTTCTCTTCTGAAAGAATCGACAGCATTTTGTATAAAAGCGCAAATTTTAAGGAAATAGAAAAGAAATTCTCCTATCATGACCAAACTTAAGAAATTGAGAAATCAAAACTGAAAAAGATTAGCCCGAATTTTTGAACTTATAAGAAGTTGTGACTCCTTGAATTCATCACAAATCTTGATCCATAGTCAACTTCTAACAACAAACCAAATATTTGATTAAAACCAGCCAAAAAAAGAATATCAAGTATTTTTAACTTTTTGAAAATTTGATTTCCAGACTGCATGTCTACCATAAGCCCTTTTGAATTGGAACCTCCATTGAACCTAGGGTTTCTAAATTTCTACAACATACCTGACTTTGATTGGTGGAGTTTGTGGTTGATGCACCATTTGGTGTTCACAACTAGGGTGTTTGTGGTTGATAGAGTTTGATGGTTTGGGCTTTTTAGCTTTGTTGTGGTTGAATTTCCCCTACTTTTTGGCTTTATTTTGTGTATCTGTTATTTATGTTTTATACGTATATGCTGTAACTTGAATGTTACATTCCATGGGTCCAATGGATTGCGGCCCATTATTGTTCCCCACCATTCCCATCACAGAAAAAACATGGAACATAGCAGAGAACATCACACTAAAAAAATTTATTTATATGAATATTTTATATCTTCATGTTTTTTTATTTATACCATTCATTTTGCTTATTGTATTTATGAAATTGTTGAATTAAGCCCCATGGATAGGGGGCCATTATAGTTACTTGCCATTCGCATCACAAAAAAAATGTGGAACACAGCATAGAACATCACACTAAAAAACATTTGTTTATATGCATATTTTATATCTTCATATTTTTTATTTATACTATTGATTTTGCTTATTGCATTACTATTGATACAATTGATAAATTGTGTGCATGTGTGAACAATGTATCTTGTAGTTTACTTTTTTACTATGTTTAAATGTTTTTCAAAGCAACCAACTGGATAAAGCACCAGATAGTGTGGTATCATACAAGACATGTCAGATACAGCCCAAATATAGGCTCATATATGTCTATGCTTAGATATAATATCAGGATTGTATTCAGAAATATTGTGTCTGTATCTGATATCCATTATGCATATACACATATCTGATTAGGAGAGGGGAAGTTCCTGGCAAGTAACAACAGTGAAAGTTGCAAGAGGATTGAGAGTGACTGTGTCCACAGAAGCTGCAAAGTATATTCTAGAATGTTGCATTCCTTTAAAGTTGAGCTGAAATTTCAATTGATGCAAAGATCATCAAGAGCTGAAACTAGAGAATGAAGTTTGTTTTGTGTTATGACCATCAGGGACATCATTCCCAGAATCTTGAGGAAATTTTTTGTTGTAGAAATATAGGCTTAGACATACATGAGATGCGGATGGCAAAGCAAATGCACTTACTTCAAACTCAATGAAATGAGCCAATCAAAAGTACAACTTATGTCCGCACATTATACACAAATACATATACAGCTAATAAACAGATGAAAAAATAAAAAAACCTACTGCCAGGATTCATAGATCAGAACTCTTGTTATTGTTGTCCCTTCTGTTCAACAAATTGAAAGTTTATAGTGTTGGAAAACCTTTAACCATCATGAGCGACTGTCCCAATCAGGAGATAAAACAAATAAAAAATACAATCCTACTTATCTCCACACAAGATGGCATGTAGAAGTAAACATATAAACTAAGATCAATCAGTTCGCAGAATATTTAACATAGATAATTATCTATGCCGTAGTTAAGAATATCAACTAGAGAAACAGAACCATGAGTCTACTTCTAAAATTACCTCTGTACGTCCAGGCATTATTGGCTTGCCTGCAAGTAGCTCAGCAAGTATGCAACCTGCACTCCATAGATCAACACCTACACCATAATCTGTAGACCCTAACAAAAGTTCTGGAGGACGATACCAAAGTGTAACAACCCGGCTGGTCATAGGCTGCTTGTGATCGGGATTGAAAAATGCTGCAAGTCCGAAATCGGCTATTTTTAAGACACCTCCATTATCAAGAAGCAAATTTGAGCCTTTAATATCCCGATGCAAGACACCTCGGTTGTGACAATGTTCAAGCCCTGAAAGCAGCTGATGCACATAGCATTTCACCTGCAAATGAATCAAACGTCAACATTGTCATTACTGTCAAGGTTCCAGATATGAAAATTACCAAACTGAAACAAGGATATATCCATGACAGCAACTTAATACCCTCATTGAAGACTCCAGAGCAGTAATTAGTGAAATGAAGACATGACACATTGATTATTGACCAAGACACATTACTGTTTACCATTTTAGAAAATTACTAGCCCAAGTAAAAATGAATATCTAGTTATGATGTTCCCAATTGATAGATGGAGAGTGGTAGCATACAAGTTTGAAGAAGTCACAGAAATTTTACACATTACTTAACATGAGTTTCTCTCCAAGGACAGCATTTAACAATTTAGAATTGTTGTTTAAAACTTTCCTATGCAGGAAAATAAGGTGGCATAAGAGAAAGGATATAATTTGTATCTTGGGATACATGCTCCTCTGGTTAAGAAGCCAACACTTATTTAAGAGATATTTATGGCGGGCAATACACTTTCCTTGGCAAGCATTTTTTTCTAAGGTGAAGTTTCACCAAATTAGAATTGTTGTTCAAACTTCAAACAAGTCCTAGCATTATCAAAATTAGAGAGTAAGTGGGGTTACCCAAACAAGGATGCTTTCAAACTAGGTTATTGGTCCTGGTACTGGTTCATTTTCAGGTTTGCTGGTCCGGTTCATGGATTCAACCATAAAAATTTGGGGATTGGGTTTGTTTTGGGTTCACCAGTATAGAAACATATAAAAATCATAAATATATACATCTTTACAGCTTAAAATCAAGAGTCTTAGACAAAAATATGAAAATATTTATAAGCCTTGTATAGTATTTATAAAGTTCATTTATAATTGTATAATATAATAATAAAGTTATAATAAAACTTAATATTAATATATTGTTAATTTTTTTAATTAATTTACATAACTATTTTTATTATTAATAATAATAATTACTAATATTTTTAACTTGTTTAATTTATTTAAAATACCTATCCTTTAACTATATAAATATTCAAAATTCCAAATCTCTAGTCTCCCACTACCGGTGTAGATAGTGTGATTTTGTGCCAGTTCAAAACCATAAATGATATATGCAAATGCCACAATATTTACGGACCCAATTACAGTACTTAACCTCAGTTGTCGGTTCGCATTTGGATTTAGATACAAATTCAAAGAACTCGTTCCCTAGTATGGCAAAATTTTAAAATGGACTTTGGGTTTGTTTGGGTTTGATAGTACAAAACAATCAATTTTATATATATATATATATATATGAATAATAAACATTAATTTATACAATATATAATAACACAATAAAATTATAAAAGAAAATTAATATTAATATATAATATCATAATAAAGTTAATATACGATATAATATTAATAAATTTAATATATAATCTAATAATAAAATTATAAAAAGTAATATTAATATATTTAATATTATAATATCAAAACTTATCAAAAAAAAATATTATATCATAATAAAATTCACGGCAATAAAGGGCAGACCATAATCGCCAATGAAAATAAAGGCGGACCATGCTCGAAGGGAGATCATCAGATGCAGATGCATACACCAGAGGCAAGCCTTGAATTGCTTTAGCAGCCTAAGAAAGAGAGGAACCAGTCTAAGAGCGGTGAGGAACTTTCTATCAGTATTGATGGCTCCAACAGTGATCATCCACGGAGGCATAAACAAGTCCATAGTTCCAAGGGCAAGCACCGGAGACTGTGAAATACAGTTCGCAAATCATCATATTACAGAGTCAAAAGTCGTCGGCAAACCACGAACCGAACTGACACGGGACTCGGACCTAGTTCGAACCAAGCCTGGGTTCGAGTAATATAGTACTTAACAATTACATGCTACAATATACCTATGTTGCATCCCGCAAACACGATTTTATAGTGAATACTGATAAAATATTTTAATGTGACTATTTAATATTTATTGTTTATTTATGCAATAGGAGCAAATGATACCAAAAGATTGTGATTTATCAGAAAAAAAGACCAAAAAGCTAATTTTCACCCAAAAATTTGCTCCAAAAATCATGCCAACAAAATTTTTCCTGAAAAAATTGTTATTTTTTATGAGCACCATATTATTTTTGAACCCATGGAAATAGAAAGATAGAAAAAATGAGGGGCGAACAAATGCAAACAACAAAAAGATATTTTCAAATACTTTAAACACAATTCACAGAGTTGAAGTGGCAGATTTATTCCAAATCAATAGTCTCCCACTAGTAATGTACATAGTGATTTTGTGCCATTTCAAAACCATAAATCAGATATGCAAGCACCACAATATTTCCAGACCCACATTACAGCACTTGACAATTAGATGCTAAGATATACCTACGTTACATTCAGCAAACACGATTTTATTGTGAATCACAATTAAACATTTATGGTGATTCACAATTTTATTGTGACTATTTAATATTTATTGTTTATTTATGCAATAGAAGCAAATGTTACCAAAAGATTGTGATGTACCATAAATCAGACCAAAAAGCTACTTTTTCACACAAAAACTCGCTGCAAAAATCATGCCAACGGAATTTTTCCTGAAAAAATAACTATTTTTTATGGTCACCATAATATTTCCTAGCCCATGGAAATAGAAGATAGGAGAAACAAGGGGCGAACAAATGCAAACAACAAAAAGAAATTTTCAAATATTTTTAACACAATTCAGCTAAGTTACCACATTCGCTCAGAACAAATGAAAGTTGAAATTCGGTTCACTCGGAATTCTGGTTCGGTGCGAATCGTACCAAATTCAACTTTTGACTGAGAAATTCGTCTGCAATTCGTTCAGAAGAACCCTGGGAGAATTTCCAACGAATTTTGTAGACTTTTCACATAGATGCGCGAACTCAGAACGAATTTGGACAGAATTTTGGACGAATTTAGCTCCAAACATCAATTTTGTTGGAGACAGAGCAAGGTTTGTGTGGATATCAGTGTTCAGTTGTCGGAAGAGCCACGTCGCCATTCTCTGCTCCTCCGCCAACTGCAAAGGCTGGATTTTGTTAACGCGGCACATGAGAACTGCGGAGAAGCCATACAAAAGTGTGGCCACAGCATTATTGTTGGGTAAAGCCTGGAGAATGAGCGCGGCGAGCGTGATGTTGGTAAGGGAGGCGAGGAGGAGTTTGTTCCATCTGTCTCTTTGTTGTGCGAGGACACCGTGCATTTCAGCCCGGTCTGTCGTTGTCGCCGCCACCAAACGCAGCTTTTCCACAACCATCTCTTCATCTTCATCATCTCTGTCTTTGTTGGGGCTTTAGTCGATGTGAAACTGGGTTAGCAGGTGTATGAACAAGATACTTGCTTGTGTATTTGTCATTTGGACTAAAACGTTAATATATGTGGTGGTGTATTTTGCTATGTTGCTTTAATATTAGCATAGTGGTGTATGAACTTATTTGCTGCTGCACACACACACACATATATATATATATATTTTTTTTTTAATTTAAATATATATTCTTGTACGGACGAACCCGGAACGAATCCGAACCCAACCCAAAAAAATTTGGACAAATCCGAACCCAACCCAAAAAATTTGGACGAATCTCGAACCCGCATCTGTACTGGAATCCGAACCGGCAACTTAGCAATTCAGAGTTAAAAGCGGCAGATTTATTGCAGCAACAGCAGAAAACATCAAAAGAATCATGATAGGTTCACCTAGGTTTGCCCCCCAATGACCCATTGTGTTTTTCAAAACCCTAAATGAAATGTCTTGCAAACTGAACACAGATCTGTACCCAGACTGGATCAGACCCAAACCTGCAAGCACTAGTGACCAAACCAGTAAAGTAGCTTTTAAACTATATTTCTGAATCAGTGGCCGATTCTAGGTACAAGAGGTCCTGAAATTGGATCCCAGTTTGAATCACCTATTGATTCAACCAAGGTACACATTTTCCTCACGCAAAAATAAGACATTTTTTACTTTCACATGTCAAATCCAACTGACTCCAACAACAACATGGCAATTCCAAACCGAATCCCAAGCAGTTTAACCTGCAAACACGATTTTTGAAGGTTTTTTTCTCCCTAAACATTGTCGTGTCACAAGCTCACCATCGAATAGTTTAATCACTCAGATTTGTATTTGACATTATGCTTTATACAAACTTTGAACATAATGTAAGTTATTCAATGGAGACTGATAATTGATAATGGAGACTGCGATAATTGACAATTATTATCACTGAAGCATATTGCTTATTAAAGTTAAACTATATATTATTTACATTGCATTTTGATTTAATTAGTATTTATTGGCCATTTAAAAAATTTCATATTATTTATTATCTATTATTTACTTGTTATATATTCATTTTTTTCTTACATCATATTGAAAGGTATCTATTTTAGAGTGTTCTGAAAAGTATTTTTTCCAAATTCGACACGTATGTCTATCCTGCTTTTATTTTTCAATATTTGTTATAAATATTTAACATGTTTAAAGATGAATGTTTGAAGATAAATTTAATATAGTATCATTTAAAAATTACCTTTTAGGCTGCAATATGTAAATATTTATGATTTTATATATTTTTTGTATAGACATCCCTAAAATGTACCCAAACCTGATTCCAATTCAGTAACTTAGATTATCAATACTGTATATGTAATAAATGTTATATATCCTGCCAATACCAACACCCACCCTCAAAATTGTCATAATGGCATACTGTACCTACGCACCCATAGCCGATTTGGCAACTTAGCTTTTAAAAATTAAACACCATGATGTCTTGTGGCAAGCCCCAGTCCAGCACAGGATTGTACATAAGTCTCACAAGTAGCAGGTACTTGATGGCGGGCCCACATTTATAGTACATTTTGTGGGAAGTGTCCAAGATTGATGGTTCAACATTCTCAAAAAATAAACTAAGGATGACAACTCATTTCCACCCATTTACACTAGGAATTAGAAATTCGTGTGACATGTGGACACAGCTGCAATGTGCAGTTGAACATTGTCCTCACCTAGAAAACTGTTGGTTAAACCTCACAAACTTAGCAGGAAAATGCTGATCACAAACATGGGTTATTTGGGGAAGATCTTATAAGGTAGAGAAAAAACTGTTAGGGAGAGATGAAAGAAAATGAGGGCACATACAGAGCTTGGCAAGAGGAGATACGAATCTCTACCAATAGCTCTTCAGGGCTATCCTTTGAGCACCTTTTTGAAATGCAAATGGATACTCCTATGACTGTTCAGATAGATGAGACATAGATCAAAAGAAAGTCCTGTTATTGTCACACAAACATACATCTCTGCAACAAGATAAGACACAAGTTTCATGTTCCCACCAAGAATGAAAAATAAGAAGGTAATTCAAGACCCTGTGGATCAACAGTTGCATGTGTGCCAGACAGAGTATAAGAAAGACTAAACTAATAGTTCAGCAAGACCATCGGCCAAGAGTCTTTTTGAAATACAAATGGATACTTCGGGAATGTAACAACAATTACTACACATTGCAACCATACTTGCACCTTGATTTCAGCCCAACAATAGCATAACTATGCCAAAGCTTTTGAGAGACATTTGCTGTATATCTTGGCACAAACCATGGTTGAATATTCTGAAAAATTAGAAGACAGGGCAAATAATTCAGAAAAAATGCCAATTCAAAATAAATTCCCAAGAATACAACTACTAAATAATGCATAAAAGTTTGTTGCCAAGATAACTGTACAATCCAGAAAATTTGCATGGAATATATACACTATTTCATACACGGTACATGGAGCTAACCTAATTTGTTCAAAATACTGAGCTGTACAAATTCCAAGGCATGTCAGAAAAATGCCAATTGCCTTGTGTGGCTATATATAGTCATAGACTTTAGTTTACAAATAAAGATTTAGTTTATTTCCTTTCAATAGCTGAATAAACAAAACTACTACTCTCTACCCTGTCAAACCCGATGAGAATATTAAACTAAAGGAAAAACTCAAAATCCCTTCTACCTGTGATGTAAAACTTATATTTGAGCTTCTACTATTCCAGCCTCCAATACAATTGAGAGATATCTGACAATCTTGAACAGAAACACTTTCTTTACACAGCCTCTTCGATGAAAAACAGGAAACAGGCATATCACATAGTTCACAGGTGCAAAAACAACAAGCACAAGAACCGGAGAGAAAGGGAGACCACTCACTGACCTGTGGCTCAGTAAAATTGATTCCTGGGGAAGCTGCAAGACCTGCAAGATCATGCTCCATATACTCAAACACAAGATACAAACTGCAAGACATTCTTGAAGTTACCAACCCCTCCAGCTTCACTACATTAGGATGATCAAGACGTCGTAATACCAAAATCTCCCTAGCCATAAACTTTACACTCTCAGGTTCCAAATTGTCAAAGCGAACCTTCTTTAGGGCAACAATTTTTCCAGAAACAATATCCCGAGCTTTATAAACATTGCTATATGTTCCTTGTCCGATCTGCAGTAAAAATAATTATTTGACACTTGAAAACTGATATATAAATAGCAAGTTATATTTGATGGCAACATCTATCAAAAATGAAACAAAACCTGTTCGGATAAGCCAAATAAGCTTTACTAACTATGTTAGCTCACAATTCTAATAAGAAGTATACATCTCAACAGCTATTAAATTTCTGCTTTCATCTGATTGTTAACCAGCTATAAGTGTACGCTCTCTAAATGTATAACATTTAATAAAACTGAAAATCAAAAGGAGTATTGGACCCAATATAACCATAAACTAGTCTTCCATCATGAAAGGGGTTTGGATTGTCTTTCATCATTAGAAGATTTCAGATTATGGTGATACCATCCTGCCATCATGAGAACACTTAGCTCTGTGTCCATGACAATTGTTAGCAATGACACTGGGGTGACTCAGTTAATCTTACTTAACTGCACCTGAGATAAGGAATCTGCAACAGCCATCTTCAGCTCCATTCCCTCTTATGGAGTGCCTTACACAGTCTCTTCTATGTGCAGCATATCTCTGATGTCTGAAAGTATCATACACGGCTTCTCTTCCAGCCATTTACTTAAACCATCTCTTCAGTTTATATGGCATGGGACTTTAGACTGTATGAGAAGGCATTGTCTGCACCGACTCTGTACATCATGTAATGAATAGTTTGAGTTTGAGCTATGAATGAAGAGCATCATTTGAAGGCACTTGAAGAAAGGTTTTGATTTGGGGTTCACACTATATCCATTCAACCTTGGTTTCTAGTAAAACCCACGTCCTTATTTCAACCTCCCTAAGAATGAAGCTTCCCAATTTATCGTTCCTGTCTTGTAGGAAGATTGATTAAAGACTGGAAATGCCAAGAAAAAGAATGGGCCAGCCCATGGAGAAAAAATGAAGTACAAGATTTAGAACCATTTTAGAGATTCTGTGCTATGGATGTAGGTAGTTAGGAAAGGTTGGTTTCACTCCTAAGCTTGATCACGATGACAAACCCCACGTGCACAAAATTTCAACACCAAGTTAGATGGATTGGCAAGGCTCAGTTGACTCTCAATTTTGGTCATAAGGTAAAAACCCCAGGAGTATTAAATTTGAACAATATATAACTGGAAGAACATCCATTTATCAACTTCAACAAGAGAGGTCTTGTACAACAAAATGCCATCAGGCTTGGCCGTGACCTAAAAAACAACCTTTACCCTTAACCATTTGTGCATGGCTACATGTGAAACTGGATATGAAAAGACATTCTGGAGCAAGTCATTTTGAAATTGTAAAAGGACAAATGACATCATGGAAGTGGGATTTTGATATTACACTTACTGGCAAGTGCTACATTGTAACTTTATGTAATGCAAGCAAATTCCATGAGCTAAAGAACTATTTAAATTTTAAATTGATTAATCTCTCCAGGACTTGAGAATATTTGAACACACTTCAAGGAAAAAGAAAAATATCGCTAACACCTTGGCACTAAACTGGTGAGGACCAAAAAAATTCAGAAAAGCAATCATTCTCCCAAAACATTATGTGAATTATTGCATAACTGAAATTTTGGAAAATACTTCACTTCTAAAATCTCTTAAGAAAAATGAAGAGCAAATATGGGTGCCAATGATGCAAAAGTGATGAACTCGAGTAGACTCTTTCATTTCCTGACATGGACGAAACAATCCTACTTTGCCAGAATTATTTATTTTCAAATGCTTTACGGGGCAAGACATTACATGTATACCACAGATGACAACACCACCTTTTATGTCAAAAAAGAGTAAGATGCTTGGATAATGGAAAGGTACAGTCAACTAAACATTCTTAATTAATTCCAGTTCTCCAATTTATTTTCTGAGTTCTTTGCTCATGTACATAGATCATCCCCTTGTTCATATGTTAGCACTATCTTGACATTGACCCACCACACAATTCAGTTCTCCATATTAGAGTTGAATTTGCCCAGTTCTATGATTGTGAATAAAACTTACAGAAGATTTCCAGACTGGGCCCTATAGCACCCCTGTGCTTTAAAATAACAATTTGAACATATTAAAATATCAAAACATTCTAAAAGATATAATTTATAATCATTATAAAACTTGATATAACAACTGCCTACGTCATGATCGAATGTATTTGCACCAACATTAGAATAAGATTAATCTATATGCTGATGATTTTCATGGCATGCAGGTTTATGAGGAGCTAGAAATGAGTGAACCAAATAGATTGTGAAGAAAAAATAAATCTGAGGGGAAGAGCCAGAAATAAAAAACTTATATCACAGTCAATATGTAACCACACATCAGCAGGTTGACCAAACCTTATCCCAACCCTGAGACTATGGTGTAATGCAGTATTTCAATGCCAAGAAGGCTGACTTCTTTTGGGTTCAGGGATGATCAGTCATCATGAAAATTAGCCAACCTTTATAATGACCTAATGTCAACAGACAAGTTTTATCAATTTAACATTGATATAGACCATTTGAAAGGCTGGGTAATTTATTTCTGCACAAGACAAATTTTAAATTAGCCACGAGATTAAGTGAACCCCATCGCCTTGGCACTTGGTGTATCAGGTGATTGTGACAAGGATGTAAAGATGCAAGAAACTGGAAGTTGGCAATCATATAGCATCAATCATCACAATTCACAATGACGACTTGCACAGGGTAACCTGAACATTTGAGATGAGAAACCATTCCAGTAGTACTCCGATTCAACCATACATAAAGGGTATTGGAGAAATTAAAAACCTTAAAAATTTTGGCAAAGAGATAACAGAACAGAAAGGAGCAAGGAAGCTCAATCAACAATTCCTTCAATTCTTCACGGACTCTATGCATAAACGTACTTGAAATTAGAGGGATTCGGTGAATCAAATAAAGCAAATTTTCCTGAGAAAGGATGACTGCAAACTGCCCCAGCATCCAGAAGAGGGCATGGACGCTGCACTTGACCAAAAAACAGTTGTACTCACCTTATCAAGCTTCTCAAATGTATCAGCCCGGCGTGGAGTCCACCCTTTGATTGCTTCTCCCGCCACTGCTGACAGCCAGGCAGGCCACCCTGCCGCAACCTGCTCTCCATGAATATGCTTAGGTGGATTGCTCAGTCTCGGGTTTGGCTTCTCTCTCTTCCTCTCTCGAGTCCCATGCGTCTCACCACCTGCACTCCCATGACTATTCCCATTGTGCTTGCTCTTCACCTTGATCACCTCCTTCACCTCTTCCACTCCATTAGACACTTCATCGGCAGTACTCTTTTCTATCTTTGTAACAGAAACATTAGGCTTTCTTCCAGATGACAAGTAAGAGGCAGAAAAACTTTCCTTGGGAGGAGGAGAACTTGCAGAATTATAATATCCTGCCGAAGGGGCTTCAGCCGGAACTGGCTGCTTCGCAAATATGCACCCCATCCTTCATCTATAGCGTTAGGACATTTACGATATCTTGAACTTTCATTCTATGTCCTTATACTCGCAGCTGCAGAAGGTAACTTCTACTAAGAATTAATAATAGAACGTCCAACCCCAGAAGCAAACCTCTAGGCCTATAAATTTGAGCTCGCTGCCTTTATGCACTCTCCGTGCACTCCAGTTTCATCTTACACGTTGCTTTGACTTTGAAGGCTCGTCAATATTTTTGTCTCGTCAACAGTTAACAGAACCATTTCATTCCATTATTTTCAAAACCTAATCCAGAAGCATTTTCAAGAGACCGCAAATTCCGATCTTCAAACCCTAAAATCTTCAAACCCTACGTTCTTCTTCCGTCCTTGACCCTGAATTACTACTTCCAGACCCTGCTCCCATTCTAGGGTCCAGTATCCCCTACATTAAAAAAACAAAAAAACGTACAGACCTCGTAATATTTTTCCAAGCTACTGATGCACTCACTGCACGCCACGCCTTGAAAACTTCGTTTTTTTCCTTGGAAAAATATTGATCTAGATTTGTTCCTCTGCAATGAAATCACAACAGAGCAAGAAATTGTGGAAGCTTCCAAAATCCAGGATCTCGTCGTTCCGAGCGTGCATTTGACAGTGCGAAGGCTGAACTGATGTTCTTCCTTTGGCCGGGCTCGAACCTACGACCTCCGCTTGCCTCTTCCAACACGGCAGCGCGCTAATTTGTCTAAGTTCCAATTGTGGCGTCGTTGAAAATTTTGAGCATAGAGCGAGGAATAATAATAATGATGACAACAGTACTCGTAATTATTATTTAAAACTAAACGCCTATTTAAAATGCTTTTTAAATTGCAGTGATTAACAGAGATTTGGTCAAAGGGGTCCTCTGTCTCAATCATACTGCCACGTCGACGTTATTTGCCGAGATTCTCGTTAGGGGTTTTAGACTGAACGTGAGGACAGGTTACGCGGAGCTGATTGGAGGACAGTTATACAGTGGGCTGTTTTATCGTGTCCCGTAAAGGGTGTGCGGTTACTTTTTAAGGGCTTTTGGCGTACAGGTGTTCCCCCCTCTCCCTCTTTTCATTGTTTGTATTTTTTACTACCTACTTGCTACTTGGAATTCTCATTCTTTCTAACTATATTTCTTATCCAAATGTTTTGAATTCTCATTCTATAGTGTTGGATAGACAATACTGAATATTATGGTCTCTTAGGTGGTAGTTGTCTTATAATACTTAGAAACAGCCTCTAATTTTATGTGGTTTTTTTGGTTTTGGTTTTTGTTTTGTTTTTTTTGAAAATTTGGAATAATTAATAAGAATGAGTAGATTTTACAATTTATATGTGTTTTTTTTCTTATGCTTTCTATCATTCTAATGATGGATCATAGATGTCCTAATACCAATGAGGAAATAAAAAAGTTTGTTACAAAAAAATTTAGGACCACTATGTGGAGTAATCACATTTAGCAGAAAAAACATATTACATCAAAGAGTTTAATTCAGCTTGTGAGTATG
Organism: Thuja plicata; assembly: GCA_018584345.1. Taxonomy (NCBI): domain Eukaryota; kingdom Viridiplantae; phylum Streptophyta; class Pinopsida; order Cupressales; family Cupressaceae; genus Thuja; species Thuja plicata. Next base: position 3,601,183 of record MU223762.1, read on the forward strand.
GGGGGAAATCATGTTTAGGGGTAATTATTAAAGGAAAAACAAGGTTGTTAGTTGCGCAATTGAGCACAAGATTGCAACATCTCAGGTGTGAGACAGGCAAGTGGAAGAGACCCTAGAAAGCTTGGGAAGGGCGGACTTGCATATTTTGCAATAAGGGTATAGTGGAAATGTAATGGTACTTCATCATGGAATGTATCGTTTATAAGGATATCCATACCCAATATGAACACAGCTTGAAGGTTGACAACATGCACCATTTATTTGATGATGATAAGATCAACATGACTGTTATTCATAGTAGAAGATCTAACATCGAAAGGAGTATGAAGACTGTCTAAGGATGTTATTCCCAAGTCATTTAGGTTGTGTAGTCTTGTGGGCGTCATTAAAATTCATTCACTCAATCAATCAAGGAATGTATAATTATTTGATCATTATTTAAATATATGATGTGTAGGAGAGTAGTATTATTAGAGTTTTATTTATTACTTAAATATATGATTCGTAAGTGGATTAGTATTATTATTGCTTTAAGGTTGTTCTTCTAGTAGTAAACAAATTGAAAAGTTTTTTAGTAAGTCAAAAAAATAATTAAATGAAATGAAATAATATGATTTGTAGGTCAAAGTAGTATTATTGGAGTTTTGGTTATTACTTAAATACATGATTTGTAAGTCGAATATATAATTAAAGTTTTAGGGTTGTTTTTCTAGTTGTAAAAAAATTGAAACGTTTTTCTAACAAGTTAAAAAATAGTTCAATGGAATAAAGTAGTAAGAGTCATATTATTCTAATTTAAGTAGTTGTGTTTGTTAGAATAACTGAGAGGGGAGGTGAATCAGTGGCCTTAAAAACTAATGCCAAAAATCCAACCAAAACTTATATCTCAAATATAATACCCTCTAGTTATCTTTCAGTCCATCAAGATGTATGCCATAAATAACTTTAACAAATATAACCTGCCCGGTAAGATATATTGTTTATATTTTCTAGACTTTACCGAATAGCACTAAATAAACTTAGTGTTAACCGACCAATCCAGTTTCAATAATGTGCAAAGCAAAATATCAATGCAATGAATCATATACACATTTGACACATAGATTTTAATGTGGAAACCCTGCTAAGGGAAAAACCACCTGGGACCGGTAACCCAAAATATTTTCACTCTTCTGAAGTGAGCTTCGTGAAGAGCCAACCCTGTTAAAGGTTACAATACACACTGTTAAGTGTGACCTTGTTAGAGGATTTAAAACTAACAGTTTGTCTTTTGACCTAGCACTCACTATGTTGTCAACAAGAAAACCTTTTGATACTCTTGAGTATCTCAATACAATAAGGATTGTTAAATCCCACTCAGTTTAGAGATTTTATGAATCAATGGTTAAACTGATACAATAAATGATCTGTTCAAAATACAACTTTAACTTGCAGATATTCAGATATATTGCTAGTCTAATAATATCTCTCTGATCAATATGCTAGTCAGTTCCTTTTCTCTCTTTCTTTCTTCTGTTAGAATAGTCCCAAAGGATAACTAAGAGGGGGGGGGGGGGGAATCAATTATCCATAA
>MU223762.1:3602824-3631949 GCA_018584345.1 Thuja plicata
ACAATGAACTATACTTGTTTATAGTAATCCCTGTTAGAAGATATTTCAACCCTGTTAGGAGTTGTACTTTACAATGCAATAAGTATAGTGACCTGGTTAAGGGTCAAACCCTATTAGGAGTCTTTTACAAATAACCCTGTTAGGGGTGGTGGACTCACTATCCAAAAGCTCACTGCTTAATGGTGAAGGCTACAACCTTCTGTATAACAGATATGCACTATATCTGATGATGAATTATAGAGTAGACCTGATGTCTTGATCAGTTCCAGTGTATTACAATATTTCACTTCTTCTTCACATAGACTCTTGATGAATGAACCAACTCTGATAATCTGCTCTGTACATCTTTCATCTCTTTTCGTATCATTCACACTTAGCGTATCATTATTGACTTGATATAAGTATCTTTCTCAAAGTATGAGATCATGGGACCTGTAAGACAACTCTTCATAACATCCTTGTCGGCTCTACTAAGCACGCAAGCATAATTACAACCGTGCAAGTATAAACTAAATAGACGTGACGCTTCACTAAGTCGGCTTCACCAAATCAATTCAAACAACACGATCTTGATGTAATATGATAGGCGTGTTTAACCAAAGCTAGTTAACTCATAACTAACCATGAATATATTCACGCATATCCTGAAGATAGGCACAACTCAAGAAACACGTCAAATACGTTGGCTCTGTACAGATACACTTCCAGAACTGTAACCGCCAATAACAGAATTACACAACTTGACTGAAACATCATATCTGGATCTGTGTGTGTGTGTGTGAACATAACATAATAAACATGTCAACAACATGTATCTAACCACGCAAGTCTTCATGTCATCATTCTGATAAGTACATACATAATTACTACTGTGTATTATATGTTGTCATCAATGACAAACATATAATCAATCAACTGAACAGAATCAAATCTCCAACATCTTCTGCTCAGTGAATGTTGTGTCCTCTGTTGCTCAGTGTCTGCAGAATTCCTTGGCTCTGTTCTTTAGCCTGTATGATCAGATTTGCATGAAGAATTCAATCTTCACCAGAATTATACTCAACATTCCTCTTCTTCATAATGAATTCATTGTCTCTTTATATAGATATGATTAGCCACTCAATCTCCTTGTTTTTGTCGTAGATCACTTCTTGATCCATAAAACTCGTCATACTTACTTTATCCCGTAAAGCTCTGCTTTAGTTTTATTATGCAAATCTCTCCATGATAGTTGTGAATAAAATATGCTTTAAATCTCTTTCCTTTCTTTAGTTTAACTGATCGTTGAAAATAAAGCAATCAATCATTCAAAACCTAAATATAGTTCTTGCTAGCTAAGTAATTTTGTCGTTCTTTAACTTCAGTTCTGTTCGGTTATCAACTCCAGTTAACTTGTTCATTGACTTCAATTATGCTCGGTAAATAGCTCTTGCTCGATAACACTTGCTCGGTTACTCCGGTGCTTGGGTTACACTGTGAACTACTCGATGTTCACTGTCTGTCGATGTTTACTGTCACTCGGTGTATACAAAACTTTTATGTTTTACCGACAACATAAACTTTGTGTCTTTATATCTTCAAGGTTATGACCAATATGTGTTTGAATTATCAAACCATATTAAGTTGACATCAATGACAATAAAATACATTAACTGATTTATTGTCTTGCATTCACTTTTGCATCTCGATGATCATCAACTTATCATCTTCAAACATTCAATCAGTTATAGTTCATAAGTGTCTTAAAATATTATTTAAATAAGTTATGAACTAGCTACTTATTCAAGATTTAAATTGATAAATAATTTTTAGTTGTAATATTTTTTTTCTTTTCATTTGTTTTATTTTTGAAAGCTTGGATTTTCTTTTCTTTTCATTCAACTCAATCAAGGGGCATACTATTATTTTGTTATCACTTAAATATATGATTTGTAGGTCTAGTAGCATTATTAGAATTTTAATATTGTTTTTCTCATTGTAAAGTATTATTAGAATTTTAAGGTTATTTTTTTGTTGTAAAGTATTATTAGAGTTTTAAGGTTGTTTATCTAATTGTAAGAAAATTAGGAAGTTTTTTAATTAAGTTAAAAAATAATTAAATGGAATAAAATCTTGAAAGCTTAGATTTTGCTTTCTTTTATTCAACTCGATCAAGGAACTTATTATTATTTGGTTATCACTTAAATATATGATTTGCAAGTCAAGTAGTATTATTATTAGAGTTTTAAGGTTGTTTTCCTCTTTGTAAAGTATTATTAGAATTTTAAGGTTGTTTTTCTAGTTATAATGTATTATTAAAGTTCTAAGGTTCTTTTTATAATTCTAAAAAAAATTGAGAAGTTTTTAAATTAAGTTAAAAAGATAATTAAATGAAATAAAATAGTAAGAATAGGATTATTCTAAGTCTTAAAATATTATATAAATAATTTATAAACTAACATACTTATTCAAAAAGCAACGGGCAACTCTCTGAGTATCTGCACGGGCTAGGGGAAAGCCTAGTCGTGTTGTTATGTGCACAGTCTGGGGTTTTCTATTATCATTGATGGTGTTTTAGTCATTGGGGGGGCATTTATGTTGGTGTTCGGAGGTGTGCCTGTGTGAAGTGAGCTGAGGGGCGGATATTTTTTTGGGCTTTTTTGTTCTTTATTTCTTGCCCTATGCTCTGAGGTGTGGGGAGGCGACAGTTCAATTTGGGTGTGGGGTTTGAGACTGATTTTATTTCAGTGTGGGTGGCTCTCGCTTGGTGTCGTGTCTTCTGTATTTGGTATGGAAAGGGTAGGTGTTGCCCCTTTTTCCATGGACTCGTCCATGAAGGGTTATGCACCCTCTTCTTTTGAACATGCAACTAAGGTGTTGGGGGAGGAATCTAGGAATGCTAATGGTCCTCGCATCAAGAAAGTGAATGGGTGCTTTGCTAGGAGCGAGGATCGTCTTGTGTTGGTTATACAATCGGAGATCATTTCAGAGGATATTACATATTGATTGGATCATGCTTTAATTTTCAAATTCATGGGGCTTAGGCTCTCCTTACCGGTCTTAAAAATATGGGCACAGTGTGTTTGGAACCCTAAACGAGATATGGAGATCTTATTGGTGGCTAATAATTATTTTATAGTTGTCTTCTCATGCATGTCGGATAAACATAAGGCTTTTGAGGGAGGTTATTTCTTCTTCAATAAGATTGGGTTGTTTTTCAAACCCTGACATGAAGGGTTTAATTCAACAGAGGAACTTCCTTCTAGAGTCCCAGTTTGGGTTTGGCTTCCCATACTTCCACTTGAATTCTAGAAGGGTGATATTATGCATTCTATTGCTCTTTTTCTTTGTAAACTAGTTGGATCGGCTACACAAACTCAGGATAGGAAGGTAATTTATTTTTCTTGAATCTATGTTAAAGTTGATTTAAATAACCCTTTACTAGATTCTATTAAAAAAATTTTGGGTACACCTCTTCTTGGATCCAACAATTGGACTATGAGACTGGTGCAGGAGCACCCAAGGAGTTGCATGCCTCCAAGAGACAATATTGGTTTTCTTTTGGTTTTTCTATTTATTGAATGTAATAAGGTCCTAAGAGACCATATTTCATGTGTCTAATTTAATAGGAGATGTTTTAGGTGGTCAAGTTTGTGTATTTGTTTAAATTGTAAAAGGTTGCAAAAATTATTGAAAAGCAACTTTTAAATTGTTGTCAAACTTGAATAATATTGTCATTAGTGTTGAAAGGAGGAGTTATTAGTTATTTGGGAAGTTAGAATTGGTTGTAATATGATAAATATGTCATACCAATTTGAATTTTTGGTTGGACAGAGTTGGATATTGTTGGAGATGAAGAAACCCTTGATTGGTGTGAAATTTCTCTTGTTGCAAGTTGTTGTTTTGGTTGGTACGAATTAAATTTTTTAGATAATGATTTGAACGACTTGGAGAAGTTTTTAATGTGAATCTATTTTCATTTCCAATTGGTCTCATCCATTGTTATTAATTTTGTAGAAGTTATGGTATTTTGGTATAGGTTGTTGTGAATGTCTAATTTTTCCTACAACAGTCTGAAAGAAATGTATGGTACAGACTGATAAAGTACAATGATGATACCAAACAAATTGAAAAATATGAATAAATGAATATATTTTCAGTTTAATTTTTTTTAATACAATTTGGTTAAGATTTGAGAGAGTTGTGATGTTTTTGGTGAAGACAAGTCTGTTATAAAATTTGGATTTCTAGTCAACAATAAAAATTATATCTTTTGTTTCTACCATTGGAAAACTATAAAGAATAGATAGAAAGTTATACCTTGGTAATATACAAATATACTTCAATGAATTAATGACTTTAATATGCGTTCTTATGAGGTATTAATTCTTTAATGGGTGTTTTTGAATGATCTTCTCCTTCTCTCTGCATCATAGTGGTATCAGAGCGAGAAGATCTCTAGAAAAGGATCTATTATTTTGGCTAATGTGATTTGGTGAGATTTGATGTTTCAGAATGGCTCTTAATAAGAAGAAGGATGGGAAAGGATCATCATCATAGTTTGATATATTTCATAAAGAATGGGATAGGATAACATAGGAGGAAGAAATGAAAGCTAAGAAAGAAATAGAGATGAAAAAGGAAATGTTATTTCAAGCTAATTGCTTGTGCAAAGGTAAATTTTGTAAAGTTGTGATTCCATATCATTGCATGGATAAATTGTTTCAAAAAACATGCTAGATAAATTGGGTTTGGAAAGAATACCACACCCTGCACCCTATTTTGTAACTTAGATTCAAACAGGTACAAAGGTAACCGTAACTGAAAAATACAAAGTTGAGTTTCAAGTAGGCCAATATAAGGATGAAATACTTTGTGATATTATGCATATGGATGTATGTCACCTTATATTTGGATACTCATGGCATTAAAACAGGGTGGGAAAGTACAATAATACAAACCACACATATGAGATTAAAAAACATGAAATGAAATTTTTGATAACACCCTTGAAGGATGAGAGCACAAAATTTGAAAGCTTGTTGTTAAGTACGAAGAAAAAAGTAAAGCAATATGAAGAAAAGACAAATGAGGTAATGGCTAAGGTAACAAATTTTTAAAATAACATGTTTGAAAAACCACTTGAAAAAGAAGTAGAAGTTTTTTCTTTTGAATTTGATCAAACTAATAGTGATGTTGATGTTGAAGTGGGTGATGTTCAGGAAGAGGAAGTGACAACACATGATGTTGTAGAGGACTCAAAGGTAGTCCAAGAAAAGGAGATAGTTATGGATGGTGAGGAGATGGCATGGTTCTCAAGAGAAGAACCAAGAGTGGAGAATGTTGATGTCAAGGAGGACAAAAGAATGGATGAGAAATTCAAAAATGAAAATGAATGGCTAATTATGGTTGAGGTGCAACCAAATCTCGTGGAGAATAATGAGGAGGAAAGAATATGTGGTAAAAAACATGAGGAGGATGAAGAAAAAGAAGAGTACATGGATGTTTATCCTACTGATAAAGTTTTATTTGTTGATGAACCAATAGAAAATAATGATAGTGATCAGATGTATGGTGAGGTTGATGGCAAATGGCAGGAGTTACCAAGAAGACTTGAGAAGAAGAACACAATTTTTATGAATAATTTTGAGACTAATCAATTTATTTTGTCCATGAATCTATCATTATATTCAATTCAATACAGTGAACAAGAAGAAAAAGTTGGAAAAAGAAGAATGCATTTCTTAACAGGTTCATATACTCAAGAAAGAAGATAGAAAGACCAAGGGTGAAGATGAAGCATAGTGATGGTGAAAGTTCCAAAGTTTATGCATGTTTCCAGTACCTTGTATATTGGAAGGACATACCAGATGAAAGAACAACTTGGAGATCATAGGAAGAAGAGTTAAAACATAATATTTTTGTAGGTTCTCACTCAAGGGACTTGAGCTTTTTTTCCCTGGGGAGTATGGTGCAGGAGTACCCAAGGAGTTTCATGCCTCCAAGAGATAATGTTTATTTTCTTTTGATTTTTATATGTATTGTATGTAATAAGGTCCTAAGAGACCATATTTCACGTGTCTAATATCTTAGGAGATACTTTATGTGGTCAAGATTGTGTATTTGTTTAAATTGTAAAAGGTTGCAAAAAAATGTTGAAAAGCAACTTTTAAATTGTTATCAAACTTGAACAATATTGTCATTAGTGTTGAAAGGAGGAGTTATTAGTTAGTTGGGAAGTTATAATTGGTTGTAATATGATAACTATATCATACCAATTCAAATTTTGGGTTGGAGAGAGTTGGATATTGTTTGAGATGAAGAAACCCTTGATTTGTTGGTACAAATTAAAATCTTCATATAATCATCTTAAATCACTTGGAGAATTTTTAATGTGAATCTATTTTCATTTCCAATTGGTCTCGTCCATTTTTATTAAGATTTGTAGAAGTTGTGGTATTTTTGGTATAGGTTGTTTTGAATGTCTAATTTTTCCTACAACGGTCTAAAAGAAATGTATGGTACAAACTGGAAAAGTACAATAATGATACCAAACCAACTAGAAAATATGAATAAATGAATTTAGTTTGTTTCTTTTTTTAATCCAATTTGGTTAATATTTGTGAGAGTTATGATGTTTTGGGTGAAGATAGATCTGTTAGAAAATAAGGGTTTCTAGTCAACAAGAAATATTATATGTTTTGTTTCTACCATTGGAAAATAATAAAGAATGAATAGGAAATTATACCTTGGTAATATACAAAGACATTTTAATGAATTAATTACTTTAATATTCATTCTTATGAGGTATTAAGTATTTTGGGTGTTGTTGAATGATCTTCTCCTTCTCTCTATATTAGAGACCCTCCCCTTTAGATGTCATATATGTCATGAGTATGGATATTTGCAAAGGAAATGTCCCTGGTTTGTCTCTAACACTCCATATTTGTCAGCTCCTTCTGGTTCTTCTCCTAGGAAGGATAAGGGGAAGGCACCTATGGTTGAGATAAATATAGATAAGGAAGGATTTATTCTTGTGAAGCCCCGTAATAAGGGGAGAGAGCAAAAAAGGACATGGAGGGATAGACAAAATGAGGATACTTTTAACAAATCTGAAGCTCTAGGAGGACTTCTTCAGGAAGAAGGCATTCTAGTTGATCTAGCCTTGGGTGATGGGACAAAGGATGCGTCAATGCTAGATGATGGAGGACAGGAGAATTCAAGTATGCCTATGGAGGTGGAACAAGGAAGGCAGATGGGCACTGATGGTCTTCCTCATATCCTAGATGGTCATGACTCTGGTGGTACTAAGGATCAGACGAGTAGTGGAGTGGAACTACATTCTATTTCTCATCCATCAAAGGAGGTTATGGATCATGAAAAGAGAAGTAGTGCTTCTGAGACTCTGGGATTACTTTAGAAACCCCTCAAGAAAAGTTCTGCAGATAAATTATTGAAGGCAGGGTGGAAGACAGATCAGGTGAAAGTGAAGTTGATTGGGGAGACATTGGTAGAATCTGGTTATGTTAAGATCATTTATTCTCAATTTCCCAACCTCATAAATGATTATTATCTCTTCAAATATGTGTGGTATGAATAGCATCCATAGACAAAAATTTATTTATAGATTAATTGAATATCATTCTCCTGATATAGTCTTTATTCAGGAAACCAAGCTGATAATGGACAATTTATTTAGTAGGGCTCCTCATGTTTGGCCCCTTGGTCAATGGAAATGTGTTGGTTCTCAAGGTAGTTTGGGAGGGGTTTCCTGCTTCTAGAACCCAAACAAGGTTTCCCTATTATGGTGGATTTCTAGTCGCTCTTCTATTTCTATGGTTGCTTCTAGCTTTGAGACTGGGGAACTTTACCTTTTGTCTTATATATATGCTCCCACTGATCTTTCAAGTAAGTCACATCTTTGGGCTCACATTAAGTTTGTTCACTCTCTGGACCTTTTCTTCCATTCAATTATTGCTGGGGATTTTAATGTTGTTTCTAGTTTGGAGGAAAAATGTGGAGGGTTAGCCAAGCTTGACCCTTTTTCAAATTTTCTCAAAGATAATATTGACCTCTTGAACATGATAGATGTGAAACCAAATAATGGTGTCTTCACATGGAATAATAGGAGAAGTGGTGTTGAGGCTATTTCAGAGATGCTTGATAGATTCTTGGTTTCCTATTGTTGGGTGAGTGACAAGTGGTCCACCAACTCATAAATTATTGATTGGAGAGGGTTCGGTCATTGGCCTCTCAAGTTTTTAGCTATCTCATATAAAATGTCCAAAAATCCTTCTTTCAAATTTTTACTGATGTGGTTGTGAGACCAGTCTCTTTAGGATCATATGAGTGTACGGTGGTATGAAGGGGTGTCTGCGCATGGGAGACCCATGTATACATTTGGGAAAAGGCTCCAACATGTGAAATACAGACTCAAGAGATGGAATAAACATTGTTTTGGTAATTTGCATTCTTAGAGGCTGGTTGCACAATATAAGTTGGATAATGTGACACATCAGATTTGAGATCAAGGGGTGACTTATGATCTTAGTAGGGCAAAGTCCTTGACCCTTAAGGAGTTAGAAGAGTGGGAGTTGCGGGAAGAGATTTTTTTGAAGCAGAAGTCTCAAGTTGATTGGCTTCAAGATGGAGATAAAAACACAATTTTTTTCATAATTTTGTTAAGGCCCAGAGGTATGGAAATTCTATTACTTCTCTCATTTCTACAAATGGGGCTTAACTCTCTTCAAGAGAAGATATTTCTAGGGAAGCTGTCAATTATTTCTTTAAATTATTCACCAAAGATGATCCCATTGCTGGGGAGGAGTAGGGGGTTATTCTAAACTGTATTCCCCCAGTGGTCTCTAAAGAGATGAATGATTCCCTCGTGTGACCCATTATGTTGTCAGAACTGGAGAAAGTTGTGTTTCATATGAATAAAGGTTTGGGTTGTAGGGTCTTCTCTCATTATCTATAATATTTGGTTGGAAAGGAACCATAAGGTTTTTTGTGATGCCAAATTGGGGAGTCCCTAGTTGTGGCAGAAGATTGTTAACAGGCTTTAGGAGACTATTTATGCAAAGTGTGATATATGTCTAAAAATGCGGACCCTAGTGATTATGCTATTGTGAGCAATTTGGTTTTGGGGGACAGTAGACATGGATGCATTGCTGGCAAATGATCTCATCATGTTAAGCATAGGGTTTGTAGAGACAGGAGGTGGATGCCTCCTCCAGGTGGTGGCTTAAAGATTAATAGAGATGGTTCATCTCATGGGAACCTAGGGCATGCTAATATAGGTGGTATTGGTAGAGGTAAGGATGGAGTTGTTTTTTTTTCTTTTTTTATTTACAAAGGACAACACTATAATAAATTGACGGAGGCTCTTGCTATTAAGATTGTAGTTGAGAAAGGCATTTCTCTAGGATGGAGGAGGATTATTTGTAAGTTAGACTCTTAGATTGTTGTGGATATGCTAGGAAAAAAGAATTTGGATGATGTCTCTTGACAATTGGCCTGTGTGGTTCGTCAAATTTTGAGTTTGAGCGTCTCCTTGGAGTTTGTTTCCTTTTTCTATATTCCCAAAGAGTGGAATAGTGTGGTTGATTGCTTGGCCAAGTGGGCTTCAGAGAATGTTGATGGTTGGGATATTGATGGGAGGGATGGGTTCCCTCATGATTATATGGAGACCTTAGATAGGTTAATGTTGGAGAACAAGATTATGTAGTGTTGGTGTTGGGGGTTTCTTTTGGGAACCTTATATTTGTGGTTTCTGTCTTGGTGGGCCTAAGGCTTGTGTTTTGTATCTTTGAGTTTATTTGAATAAATCTTTACCCCTTTTTTCTAAAAAAATAAATAGACATTCAACTTCCTTAATAAAAACCATACTTATTCAACTTAATCAAGGGATGATTTTGTTATTTCATGATAGAGTAAAAAGGTATTTTCACTTATTAATTAAATCACTATTGATTTAATTATTAAGACACCTTATTCACTTATTAATTAAATCATTATTGATTTAATTATTAAGTCACCTTTTTATCTCTAGTTTACTTAAGCTAAACTTTAGGCATGTTATAATTAATTGTTTATTAATTATTATCATGCAACCTAGGTTTCTCCACCTTCTGGTGTTCGATCTCCTTTATAAGGATTGAGCTCTTTGTAATTATCAATTCTTTTGTAATTTCATTCCATTATTATTGAATCAATTGAGGATGTTTCCTCTTCCACAGATCTGTTATTTCTGGCCTCCATAGCTTTTGCCTCTCTCTTTTTGTGATAGGTGTTTGCATGCAGGTGATTCTTTGGATCTGTAGGGTTGATAAATTTTCATCAACTATAATATTCCATAGAGGTCATTACACTTGCATAATGCAATAGAAAAATCATATGATTTAAATTAATAAATAATTTGAATCTTGTATTTATTTTAACTTGAAATTTTAATTTATAATTTGTAAATATTTCATCAATAATAAAAAAATATGTTATTTTATTTTAAAAATATTAAAAAAACTATGTTATTTTCAAAAAGTATAAGAATTACATGCATAAAATATCATTCTAAAAAAATTGGAATTTTCTTTAATATATGGATAAAGATATCATTCTCCAAAAAATAGAATTTTCTTTAAAATATTAAATAATAAATTGTCATTCAATTGATAAGGCTATCATTCCAAAAAATAGATTTTTTTGTAAATCTATTTTGTGTTGCCATGTACTTCAACATGATTAAAATAAGTTTTTAAACTTGTTTTAAAAAAATATATTTATTGTAATTTTTTAAAATTTTGAAAGAAGATTTATTTCTCTTAAAAGTTGTTGTTTGAGGTTGATGTATCCTTTGAAGGCATTGGAGAATTTCCAAAATCTTGAAGTGGAAGAGAAAAGGAGGCCTTAAGTCAAACAATTAATTTAATTGCATGTTAAGGAGCTTTATAGCATTGTTGAGCCTTCATGTTAAGCAATTAATGTAATTGCATGTACAATTCTCAAAATGCGAGCCCTATAAAATGTTTTTTCCTACTTTTTCAATCTCTATAGTATAACATTTATATCAGTCATAAATTCATAATTATGCAGCAGATGTTGCAACCTGTCAACAAGCCTAAACATCCAGAATGTTATTTCGGTTATCAAATTTTACTCAATTTTTCAATAAAACATATTTAAATTATATTTCATAGATAATGTAGTAGATTTATTGAATAAAATATAGATCAAACTCAATGACCTAACCCATGATCGAGATGATAAAATTATTTATTATTGAGAGTGATAGGTATTCTTTTGTTCAAATCATTCTGTTATAACCAACTTCTATTAATTTCCCAGTGCTAATTAGTGGTGATATTTATTTGAATGTAATACTAGAATGATATTTTAAATAGAAGAAGGAAGTGTGTTGATGGGACTTTGTGACCGGGTCCACCAACAGAGGTAAGTTGTCATCGGGTACCGGGGTACCGGCCAACTTCGCCTGTAAAGGTTGTCTGGGGAAATGAGATTCCTCGGGCCTCCAAGCATGTGAGAGTCGGGTCTCGACAATGTGGGGCTCTGTTGGGAGATGTGATTGTTTTGTTTGAGGGGGATAGCTGGTTATCTTCAACTCGTCTTCTCTGGGGATTCAAGTAAGTGGGGTTTCCTGCAAGCGCGCATTCATTTAACAAATAAACTTCAAAAGATACCGTAGAGTTAGAAAGATTTCATCTACCTATAGTTATGCCAAACATTCAAGACATCAACAATGCTCTAACACACTACACTAAATACCGAAGAAATATACAACCACCAGTTCATATTTTATCAGTAGCAAAGGAAAGGAGGTCGTTAATCTACTTTAAGTATAAGAGCAAAGGACATGAAGAACACAAAGCATAAAATATCGTTAACCCAGAAGACAGAATGCTAACAACATCATTGAGAGAACTCTTCCTTCTTCATTAACATCTCTTCCAGCAAGCACTGGTGCGTGGTACAATGGTGGCTCCAAGGGAGCATTCAACTACTGAAAGCTTAAAACTATGGAGCATTGAGCTCTGTAACTAAGAACCGAGAAAACCATATTTCTATTAACCATGGACTGCAAAATCATCAATTTCGTCGACCCTTGGAATGAGGTCAGACTTATTATTTATACACATTACTTGACCTAAACCTAAACCTAACTTACTTTACACTTTACAATATAATATAATATATGGTGGCCGATACTACCTGTACCATGTTACAAAAGACCCCAAGACGGAGAAGATCTGACATGTCAGAAGAATAAGACAAGAAAATTGGAGTGGAAGAATCAGCCTCAAGAAGAGAGCTGGGAAGAGAAAGAAGAAATTTGATCCCCCAGGGATCGAGGCTACATGCCTCATAAATGAGAAAGCGGCACCCTGTCTTCGATGCGCCAAGTGTAACGTTGAAGTAGCACCTCGGGAAGACCATCTGTTAGAAAACCTCTTGTCGATCTGACGTACCTTGTTGCCGTTACCTACCTTTTGACAACCTTTATTAACTGCCTTGAAAGTGATCGGTCGTCCTTGGGAACTGGGACATGGGTCACTTAACAAATACAAAAATGAAGGATCTGAAATTCTAGGATCCAGGAACTCGCGTTCTGAAAGAATGAATGAATACAAAAACACATCTTCCACTGACATCTCCAAAATCTGGAGGTCCTTATTATTCCTCATGATTTTTCCCAAGCCTCTAACACTTGGCCTATGCTTTCTTCATCAACATATTTGATTCTATCCTGCCGGCTGCGAATAGCCTCCACTGCCTCCTCAACTTCTCCGGCCCCATTCTAGAATTCATCCACCATCTTAATGGCATCGTGTGATCAGATCATCATCTTAGACAATTAGGATAGTCTGCCCTGGTAAAAATCTCTGGTAGGCGAATACAAGGACTCCATCCGCTCATCAAACTTGCTGAGAACATAGTCCTTCAGGGTACATGTGTCGGTGGTGAAGGAATCGACTTGCGATACCCCAGCCATGAATGTTTCAAATAAGCCCAAGGGATATTGGGCTGCTGTCACCTTTTCTTTCAGGGTCTTAACAAGTTCCTTGCACACCTCAATTTTGAGGACAAGTCTGGAGTACTAGACCTGGAGGGAATCATACGATTCATCTCCCAAAATTTTGGACTCTGTGCAGACTTCTTCACCGATGTTGCGGATCTCTTCTAGCCTGACCTTCCACTTCTCACACTTGGCTAGATCTTGCTCCCATATAAAAGTGGATCCTTTCACCTAGTTGAGTAGAGAACTAACCCGGTAAAGGTCTGGGAGGGATGCCACCAAAAATTCTCTCATTGCGGTCACCTACTCGGCGGTCCACCCATCCACAGCTTGTGCTTTTCTTTTCATGATCCGTAGAGAGTCCACATCACCTTATGCAAGCGGCAATTCAGAGGAAGGGGTTCCGACGTGGACTTCAGCTAAAGGTCATGTTAGTTCTGCTAGAAGTGTAAGGAGATTGACATTTGTTTCTCTTTCCTCTTACAGCTTCTAGCCCTGTTTGAGGTATTTGGCCTCTATTGCCTTGGTGGCTTCTTTCAACAAGTCCAACTCGCCTTGCTTATCCCTCTTCCCCAGTTCTACTTCTGTTATGTTGTAGTCCTCGGGCCTCACGACCGCTGCATCTGCATCAAGAGGGGGTGTTGCGATGATCACAACAGTAATACCGGTGGCACTAGTCCGGAGGGTATAGACTACCCGCGCTTTCTTGGGCTTCTTAGCCTCTATACTTCTAGCTATCATTTCGTCCAACGAGAGTGGAGCGCTTGTGGCCGCCATCGAGGCTTTCCTCTTCTTGGATTCCACTAGCCATTAGGGCGGCTGAGGTAGCTTTGCTAATAAGACTTGTTCATTAGGATTCCCTTCAGAATCTAGTGGCGCGTTCCTAGAATCTACGTTATCTTTAGGCTCTTTTTCTCGCTCTTGTTCTGGTTCCTCCTATTATTATTCTTTTTTTGTTTCCTGCTCTTCAGAACCCTCAACATTTTCTGCCATATTGGTGTCTTCTATTGTATTATTTGGAGCTCTTTCTCCAATCTCAATCTCTTCTATATTTTTAGGGACTTCGTCCCTCTTGGTGCCAGTTGTTTCTTCATTTTCTTTATACGGGAATTCTTGGTCCCTTTGTTATTGCTGCTCCTGGGCCACATTGGCTTCATCTATTGGAGCATTTTCTTCCTCCAGAGGTGGGTGAGGTCTTTGGCTGAAATTTAGCAAGGCAACTATCGTTACTACATCACCAAATGTGCTTCGGGGCACTTGGTCACCCAAAGTTATCAAAGGCGCTTATAGCGTGATGATCGGGGGTACGGTTGATCCCGCACGTCCAGGTTCCCCAATCGTTGGTTGCTCAACTATGTGTTGCCTTGGTGTATCCTCGGTCTCTTGGATTAGTATTTTCTCCTGCTCAGGTCTCGTTTATATTTCTTCTCGAGCCTCTTGCTTTGATGTATCTTTCTCTTCGGGGATTCATTTTTCCATGGGGGCCTCTTCTTTGTCCTGAGCTACGATTTCTTCCACCACATGACCTATGCCTTGTTGAATCTCAAAGAGCTCCTCCATCGAGAAGGTGTTGTCAAAATCGTCATGCAGAGGTGAGGAGTTTAAAACATCTTCTAGTTCGGGAGAGTCTGAACTTACATCCGCTGGGGGCATCTTCGGCATACCATGGGCGGCTGTTGCGCTTGGCGTGGGGGTCACTACTATTTTCTTCTTTCTTATGAGTGAAGCCCCGGTATCCAAAATGCTAGTAGACTCCACCTTAGTGAAAGTCTGTCTGCTCATCATGGCTACCAATGATGGGGATCCCGCCGGGCAAGCAGATGCCATTGGAGTTATAGGGAGACCGGCGGATACTTGCATACTTAGCTGTTGGCTGGTCAGCTTTGCCGACTCCATTTTTTGATGTAGTTGGGCCATCACAAGGGTGGGTATCTGGGGAGGTGCCTTGGGAACCAGGGCACCCTCTTTTTCTTTCCCTCTACTCGTGCTTGCTTCAGCGGCCATGAAAGATGAAGAAGAACCGGCACCGGCTAAAGAGGGAGTCATCTTCTTGACCGTTGATTTCTTCCTGGTGCTTTTGGGACACACCTGGGAAAAGTACTGGTGACTTGCCTCTATAATGGGGCGGCATACCCCTTCAATTGTTATATCCTCCAAGATGGACCAATCCACTGGAGGAAGATCTTGTTTATCCAGCCACTGTCCTTTGTAGGTTGGATCTTCCAGCAGCCTGTCATCTTTAAACCTCCTCAGGAAGGTCTAAAGGTCCAACGTTTTCATTGATCCCTTTGCTCATCCTTGTATTTTTTCGGGCCCAGAGATCAAAACTATCCTGGCAGTCCGCCCAGAAGTCCTTAATATCCTCTTTATGTGGTTCGAACGCCCGAGGTAGTGATGTGACAATCTTGCCGTGGGGATCATAGTTTTTCTGGGCGTGGTGGAATTCCACCAGCCCCAAGCTCTTTAGTTCATTGTTTGCCTCCCGGGCTGTGGCGAGGCTGCATGTATAGTCCTCACAAGAGAATGGGAATAGAACGTTGATGACCTTCTTCAATGTGAAGAAGGCATGTAGATCCAGGATATGCCTGCAAAATTCTAAAAGAATAATCTTGTCCCCGCAGTACCGGGGAAGAAGATACGACTTCCCATTAAAGCTTGTCACCCTAATGTAGGTGTGATGCTAGAACTGAATAAAATACTGGCTATAGGAGTTGACCAGAGTCATCGCCGCTTGTGAGAGGCAGTACCCGAAATCCTGGGTAATGGTTAAGATATTGTGGTAAATGAACGTGTCATTTACCCAAAAAAAGTTTAGGAAATTGAGCTCCCACTGCAAGTGGGGATGGTGATCCCATGGTGTGACCTACCCTGGCCCATTTTGAAGTTCCCCAGCTGTTCCCAAACCTAAAAAAGTTGGCCTTTGTTGTGCTAATTCCCACAACACATATGAAGTCATATAAAACTAAGAGGTATGGGTGACGGTCCTCATCTGTGTATCCACATGGTTGGCTATGATAGATGCCTAGTTCAAGGTCTAGTTGTGGGTTGTGATGCAGTATAGAAAATAGTACATCCACACCGAGAATTCCCAGGCATGGGGCCATCCAAAAACCCTGCATAAAAATATGATGCCCGCTTGAATGGGCTCTTTGAAATCCCTGCGGGGAATTTCTAACTTCATTCTTTTGTGGTCTCTCTTTGGAGACTTCAGCCACTGGCTGTTGAGGTGTTGCCGAGAAATGCCTTCGACCTCACCAAATTCCTTTAGTGAGTCAACCCGGGTAACAATAGTGGATCCTTTGAACTGGGGAATCCCCAACCCAAAAGCAAAAGTTGGAGCATCTAAGGTGACAATTGTGGCGGGGTATTGTAGCGGCCGGGGATCCAAAAGTAGAACTGTGCGAGTAGGTGCATTATATATTAGTGCCAGATGCTTTATTAATTCCAGTGACTGCATCGAACATGGAAAGTTTGCAGCCTTTATGATGCCGGAGGCGGCCAAGCAAGTGGCCATTTTGTCTCCTTCGACCTTTAACCTGTAAATGGTCTGGATCAGACCCTAGAATTTGGCCTAAGTTCTGGGGTCCATATATGTTATTTCTTGGACTTTGGAGTCCACCTTGGACCCCGCAATAGCTCCCTCCTTCAGATATTTGGAGGTTAAGGGCAACTTTGCTAACATTTTTTCTATTTTGGATTTCGTAGCTGCCCGGATGGAAGTGGTAGGTAGTTACAGACTATCATGAGGAGCAATAATGTCAAACATCTTTGATCAACCTATTTGCAACCTGCAAGACCGAAAAACTGTCAGGACATGTATATAAAAATAAGTTACAACTCTAGGAGATTCTTCACCGCCTCGCACCTGTCAAACAAGTGTTAGTACATACATCAAAAGTTCCAGGGTATCTAGAATGAACATGACTTAGCATTCCAGAGCATTTTAACAAGGCGACAGGAAGAAGCGAAAGACAAGGTCTTGCTAGAGGTCTGAAGTCCAGACAATCTAGCCATTGCCGATGTGACTAGAAATGAGCTATACTTTGGTTGACATGTATTAGCATGTGGTATGGTGACAAGCGATGTTAAGGCATTTATGGTGACAAGTGCACTGACACGGGGGAAATTAAATGCCATATGGGACATGGTTTGAATGCCCACTCATGGGAAATTAATCCCTCCATTAAGATGATGAGATAAAGGAAAGAGAAAGCTGCCATGGCTCGAACCAGCAAGGTGCCGAGTTTGAACCATGGTGACTCGAGCTTGTTCTCATGGGGTGAAAATGCAGGACAAAGCATGAGAAACTCGCTAGCTCAAAAGGATATACATAATATATACATAAAGAATACAGGAGGGCTGAAGCATATATACATGCAATATACAAAAATATACACCATTTACAAACCTTTAAAAAGATATAAATAATATTAACATAGAATATACCCTAAAATAATATACAAAATGTATACTAATCTACAGCTGCGCAGAGGGCGAACAACCCTCTGGCAGAGCCAACCCACCAACGGGTGGCAAACCAGAAGTAGCAGACGCGAAAAATAGGACCACAAACTAGAATGAAACAAAACCAAAACCAAAAACTGAAAGAACGGAGGCAGGAGCCAGAGGGACCTACTTGGAAATCTGAGGAACAGTAAGGAGAGAAGGCACTAGGACTACTCTACAACAGCTTCAACCTTTAGCGGTCACGAATAGTCACCAAAAATCAACTCCTAATTGTCCACTAAGCTTAGAGTAATTCACACTAAATCGCACTTCAAATTGCCAAGGAATCACTCTGAAAGCTCTAAGTGTTTTAGTCGTGGTAACTGTGAAAGTGACATGTAATTTCTATTTATACCAAGGTAAAAAGCAAGTTACCCTTTTCTTTGCAAACTTTGAAATAGGCAGACTTCTGGACTCCATGCCTGAGGATTTCGAGCGACCATACCCTCTTACGAGAAGAAGACATCATGGCGGAGAATCCTGGAGTCCAGAATCTGGCTCTAGAATAGAAACAACCAACTCCGAGACAGGGTCCCAGAGACATGAAAGACAGAAACAAAAGAAAATAAACCTCATGAGAGGGAAAACCTAGAGAAGAAAATAAGAGAAAAACAAGGAAAATAAGGCAAGAGCCAAAGCGAACACAAAAAAAGGGGACCCAACATTTTGCACATAAAATGTAGGGACGGGTATGCAAGGCATAAAAAATGGTGACTATCTAGGATGAATGCCTTAGCACATTTGAGAACCACGAAATCTCTGGTTAGCAAAATTGGAACCAATCGTTACTCGGAGCATCTTGCTCACTAGGCGTGAGGCATTTGAGAAAATCTGGCTCATGCATGATCTAATCCTTGGTCTTTTGTCAGTTGTGAGGTGTGTGCTTTAAAAGAGAATCAAGCCGATGACCTCTGGGAGAAGCAGAGAAGAAGCACTAAATATATCAGTCCAAAGTCATCAAATTTGCTCGTTTCTCCCAGATATCAGAGTTTTCATCCCATCTTTTCTTCTCATCATTTTATTCTTTTCTAGATGGGAGGGCGATACTTATTTCACCATTAAGCTTAAGCTTAGCTAAATTTAACGGCGATACTTCTTTCACCCTTCCACCTTTCTCAATTTGCTGAATGGGGAAGAAAAACTCCAGAACCGAAAAGAATTTTAAGAGTTCATACTTGGGCCAATAAACCAGAGCGATCGATCTACTCTCGGTGTGTCTGATTACTTGTTCCTTTTAATTTTGATTTAATTGATTGCCAGACTTCTAGAGATAAATCCGATGAAGATTACTCATAGCCCATTACCAAACTCACAAAATAAATCTGGAGACTAGACCAATTCCACTATGCTAACAATAGATTCTGAATTCAACCGTAAATGTGAAAGGTGCCATCCCAGAGACAAGATGTTATGCGAAGCATACCAACCTACAAAAAGGAGCAAAACACTAGAAACCCAGAAAAGAAAGAACAAAACTGAAAGTAAAATAAAAGGAAAGGGGGCGGTCCTAGAGGATAGCCAACAAAACTATTTACAAGATAAGGCATCCCAAACGAGGCACCGGGAAAGAAATATTTACAAGCAGGAAAATTTACATATGGTACAACTCTGGACAAATCTGCCTCATTCAAAATAGTGTTTGAGAAACTGTCCATTGATGGGCAATGTGACGGGTTCTCTGGTCATGGTATTGAGGTGATAGGTATTTGCCTCACAGATCTCTGAGATCAAATATGGTCCTAGCTAGAGCCATTGGAATTTGGTGTGTTTTCCTTTCTTTTCCCGGGCTTTATCCCATAAGAGAACCAATTCTGAAATCTGAAAGGCCTTATACTGGGATCTCCGGTCAAACTATCATTTTACTTCTGCTTGGTGACGCACAAAATGTTCAAGGGCTACGCCTCTTTGTTCTTCCATCTGCACCAGATTTAGGAGCTGAACCTCCATAATGTTGTCCTGATTGCTAAATTCCTGCATAAACTGTAAAACTGGGATCTGTAAGTTGATAGGAAACACTGAGTTCTAGCTGTAAACCAGATGGAATGGGGATGTCCCTAGGGCGGCCTTAATTTGAATACAATCTGTCCAGAGGGTGAATCTCATCTTTTAGTGTCAATCTCGGGGATTCTGTTCTAACAGGTGTTTGATCACTTCAAGCAAATTTTTGTTAGTTGATTCATTAACACCATTCCCCTGGGGGTAATAGTTGCTAGAGAACTTTAGAGTGATCTTTTGATTATAGGTCCATTCTAGTAATTGTGCCAAAGAAAATGTCAGACCATTGTCACACACTATAGCAAAAGGCATTCTGAATCTTGTGTCGATGTTTTCTTCTAGGAATTTGATAACTACATCCGCCATGTTGTTTTTACAAGGTATGGCTTCGGACCACCAGGTGCAATAATTAGTAGCAGTCAATATGTACCAGTGGTTGGTAGATGAGTTGGGGTTGATTTCCCTGATAAAGTTAAATTCCCATTGGGCAAAGGGTCTAGCTTCAAAAACTAGCTGCAAAGGCATGGCCAGGTTCCACTCATGATGTGCCATAGTTTGGCAAGTATGACACTTTCAGATGTGAGTGTAGCCATCTTTAAAGATACAAGGCCAATAGTATCTGGCCCAAAGGAACTGATGGGCAGTGGTGTCAGCTAACCCATGCCCAGTTCCAAACTGCCCATGAAATTCTTCGATTATCTTTGCAGCTTGAACCCTATCAATGCACCGGAGGTAGAACCCCTCATAATTCCTGTGAAAAAGTGTGGAGTTTTTGATCATGAAGTGTGCACTTTTCAACCGCAAGGCGCGATATTTGTTTGGAGGCAATCCCTCTGGGCATCAGTTATTTAACAACAGGTACACCAGATCTATGTACCATGGATCTCGAGTGACGGACTCCACCATATATGTTTGACATTCAATGTGGGGAGTCTCTCCTGCTATCGCTCTATATAGTCCCTGGCCTTAGACTATCTTCATAGGTTGCATTTCCAAGTCGTATTCCTGGAGTATGGCCATCCATTTCCCCCGTCTTTCACCCAATTCACTCTGCATCAATAGAGATTTCACCCCCTGGTCGAGGATGATGGCGTGCACCTTGCTCCGGAGAATATAATGTCAAAATTTCTTCACAGCGCGAACAAGAGCAAAGGCCTGCTTCTCCAATGATGAATATTAGACTTCGACATTCTTGAAGGGGGAGCTCATGAAAGCTATTGGTCGTTCTTCCCCTTCGACCTTTTGGGTTAATACTGTCGCGGTAGAATGCGGCGAAGCAAAGGAGTAGATATAGAAAGGGAGGGAGTAGTCTAGACTGGCCAGGACTGGTGCCTCCATTATAGTCTATTTAATCTAGGAAAATGCCCGCTTTGCTTCAGGAATCCACTCAATTTTAGTATCTTTCTTCATCATTTCATTGAGTGGTTTTATGATCTCAGCGAATCTACTGATGCACCGCCGGACAAAATTGATCTTTCCAAAGAAAGACCGCATCTCTTTCTTGTTGCCGGGCATTTGTAAATTTAGCAGTGCTTCAACTCTCTTAGGGTCAATGGATATACCCTTCTCAGAGACAATATGCCCGAGAAACTTCCCCTCAGTGACCCCGAATATGAACTTCTTAAGGTTGAGGGATATTCCAAATTGGTGACATCTCTCACAAATCTGGGTGAGGTGGGCAGAATCCTCACGCCTGTCCCAAGAAAAGACAGTCAAATCATCCATGTAGATGATTATGCACCGGTTCACAAGGCCCTCGAAATGTCCATGGATTTTTGGAATGTATCCCTTGCGTTGATTAGGCTAAAGGGCATTCTCCGATAAGCGGGCGTTCCCCACTTGGTGGTGAACGATGTTTTGTCTCTATCCTCATATTTAACCATGACTTGGTTATATCCTGAGTACCCGTCCAAGAAAGACATCATTTAAGGTCCGTTCACTATTTGCAACACCTCATCCAACAAGGGGAGAGGGTGATTATCTTTCTTGGAGGCCTTGTTCAAATTTCAGAAATCCATGCAAAGGCGGATCTCGCCACTTTTCTTCCTCACAGGGACTAGGTTGGCAACCCACATAGTATGCTAGATCGGAAAGATATCCGGGTTGATAGTAGTTTTTGTACCTCCTGGTAGATTAGAGGCTCAATTAGTGGGTTGACCGGTCGCTGCTTTTACCGAAAAGGCTTAGCATCAGGTTTGAGTGGGATGGTATGAGTCATGATGGATGTGTCATATGTCTTCAAATCCTCATACCCCCACGCTATTACGTCTATGTATTCTCAAAGAACTACGAGAATCTTCTCCTTCTCGTCAGGAGAGCAAGAGGTGCCAATGTGTATCATTTTCTCTTCATCGGGCTGGCCGATGTTCACTTTCTCAAATTTTCCTCCCTCAGAGGAGGATGATATCTTTTTTTGGCCCCAAGGGTCTGAGTGAAAGATTCATTCAAGTGCGACCATCCCCTTCAGGATGGTATTGGTTGGTAGATCCATGATCCCGTCATCTTCATCACCCTGCCCAGTATCATCGTGATCTCTCTCCTCCACTATCTGGTCCTTGAAGACACCAACATTGGCCATGAAGGCCAGGATATGCTGGTCATCCTCAAAGACCTAAAAATGGGTGACATTATCTTGAATGGACAGGCTGGGGATCATCTCAACAGAAAATCTCCAGAGTCGTGAGCCAGCCATGGGCTCAAGTGTGCTGGCAGACACAGCAAGGGCATATGGGACATAGTTCCATCTCTGGGGAATAAGATCAATGTCGAAGGCATCAAAAACTTCAATAAGGATCCATGCCCCATTGCAGTATGTAGCTAACCTCTTATTGTGGTAGGTGTATTGACTCTGGACCTGTTTGACAATCAACTCTGAATCACCCAGTGCCCAGAGGTGAGTGATTCCTTTCCTTAGTGCAAATAGGAGTCTAAAGACCAAAGCCTCGTACTCTATGATGTTATTTGTGTAGTTGAACTGCAGCCTATAGGATGCGAGGAAGGATTTTCCCCACGGGTTGATTAACTCTACTCTGGCCCCACAGCCTTTTTTGGATTGGGACCCATCGAACTTAAGGGTCCACAAGTCATCGTTTGTTGTCCGGGGCTGGGAATACGAAGCAGTGTTTGGATTATTTTTGGGAGGCTTGGGAGGATTTTCCTCCGGTGCTGATGATACATGGGTGAGGTTTTCCTTTGGACAGAATTTTGGTTGTGATTCCTAGACAAACAATGTCGAAGAGGCGTCGCTGGCAGAAGTACTGAGTCCTAGGGAATCAATTGTGTTCTTTTCTCCAGAGGGTATCAATGTGCCGAGTGGCAGTGGCAAGGCAAGGCTCACACTCTAGCTCTGAATATTTTTGGTAATGAACCTGACACTAAGTTCCAGACAAGAGTGTGGCGGGGGTCGCTGCAACACCCTGAGAGTTAACCTCAACCCTCAATTTTTCTTCCAGGTCCTAGGTTCTCTACAGAACTATGGGATCCTCCCCGGGGGTGAAATCGAATGTTAGGATATCAAGGGCCTGGTACACCCTGGGGGAAATCTCAGAGAATAGGACCTCATTTACCCTCCTGACTTTGGTGAGGGCCTGTTTCATCCTAGGCTCACTTTCAACCCGGATCTTGTTAGATTCTCCTTCCTAAGGGAGCCATAAGTGGGAGAAGTTGGTCAAAAAGTATCTGTTCAGGGAATTAGACCAATTTTGACTTAGCAACATCCCATAAGTCTCTGGGATGTCCACTACTTAGACATCAATTGTGCTGGCTATTCTGGGGTCCTGGATAAGTTGAATCTGGACATTCTTCAATTCACCCACCATCCTCACAACAGTTTTGTCCAGTTGGATTACTGCACCATTAGACAGGGTGGGGTGAAATCCAAGCTTCTGGCATATGAATAAAGGCATGTGTTAGGAATAAGGTGTCTCAACCTTGGATAATTCCTATTCTTATTATTTGTTTTCTAAAATGTATTTCTTGCAAATAATGTTGATGTGTCGGCATCTTGAATTGTGTGTAAGGAGATCATGGCTAAAACGGTTATGACGGATTCCTATGACACGTAAGAGCTATGTCAGGAAGATTTAATGACAGGTGACGACATGTGGCAACTGATAAATGTGAGTACTGTACACTCTTCCCCAATCGTGGGGTTTCCTATTTTCTCGGAGAATGGTAAAACCCTAATACGGTTATCTTTGGGAGTAGCCCTAAAAAGTGAAGTGCATGATATAAGCATTTTTTAGGGTTGCGAAGAGCAGTGATGCGAGTGTATTGTTGGAACATTTTATGCTGCCGTGATTTGTCTTCAAGGGTTTTGAAATCTTCTGAAAGAACTTGCATTGCAAGTGTGTTGTAAGCTGTAATAGTTTTGATCAATACATTGTGCAGGTTTTAGAGTGCTGGGGTTTTTTACCGAAAGGTTTTCCCCAGGGTAAATCATTGTGTCATTCTCTACTTTTGCTATATGCATGGTATGTGGTTGCAATATCTTTGTTAAAGTAGTTAACGAATCTGAAATTGTAAGGGTTTAAAAGAATTTGCATAATACTTTCCTATAGAGATTAGTGTAGGAAGCTGTTTCCGCACCTGAGTTTCCTTACAGTATGATGTTGCCCGAAGACCTGGAATCTACTAGGCAATTGTGTATGTTTTTTCCTTGTATGTTTAGGCCTAGCAGGAAGGGAGGATCTTCAGTATTTCCCTGGAAGATAGTTGCATTGGCGTCCTTGAAAGATGGGTGGGTGACTGATGGCTTCCAAGTTTCCCAAGAGCTTCAAAAGAGACTTCTTCTGCTTGGAGTAGTTTAGCAAAACCTCCATCAAGGTCATGGAGGTGGTGGTTTGTTCTAACACCTTCATGATGTCAAACCTTCCTCCCGAGAATTGGTGGCTTCCCTCAGTCGGGTCCTTTGCTTGGTTAGAGCTAGGGCCTTTTAGAGGGATAGACTGATCGATCATATTGTCCCAGAGAGGGGTGTCTTTAGGAGGTGTGGGTGTGTAAACTAGTCCTTTACCAGCCTGACTTTGAGTGCTGTAGGGAGCCCGTGGGTTGGTGAAGGCATTGGCCTCAAATGCCAGAATTGACTCATCAAAGAATCCCTGTAGTTTGGACTCTTCTTCGTCTTCTCTATCTCACAGGTGAATGCACTGTGAGTGGGCTCTTGCACAGGAGGTTATAGGGGAGTAGGATCAGATGCTTGTTGTCTGCAACTAGGAAATCATGATGAATTTCTCCAGCATGGCACAATTCACCTCATTGTGGGAGCCTGTATCATGAAATCTACACCAATTGGTCATGGGCTGGAAGTTTGTGACTGGCGTGAAATGGGATGGTCCAGCGCCACCCTGATTGGCATTTTGGTTTGGAGGGGGACCTCTGGTATTGGCGTTGTTATTCCATTGCTGTTGGTTGGGCCGAGGCCCATTGTTGAAATTTCTTCCTCTGACATTGTTGTTTCGTTGGCCAGAGAAAATATTCCCTCTTTGGGAATTGGAATTCTGGGGTGCGTAGGACCCCGCCTTCAGTTGACCCATGTCCACAGTCAATGTGGACAACATATGCTAGAGGAATTCAACCTCGGCAGTCAACTGGGTGTTTGTGTCACAGTGTGACAACTGTTATTGTTGGTTTCCTGGGAAAGTGGCAGCATTCACCGAAGTCGAGTGCGACAATCCTTCAGCTGCGGATGACTGGAAGAAATGCACTCTAGGTGGTTGTGTCTGTGGTTGTTGCATTTGCTGCAGCTTGTTCTAGGGAAAAGATTCCAGACCCAGTGTTGTCTAGGTTTGTGACGAATAGACGTACCGGGCCTGTTGGTCTATCAGCGGTGGCGGGGGATTGATTGCCATCGTGGGGGCACCCATTGCCAAATTGGGGCTATATCCCCTGGCATATGAAGTTCCATCAGGGATCATGTTATATGGCATGCTCTGCCCAATCCTGCCTGGGGATTTATTAAGACCTCAAGACAACTCCAAGGCTAGGTTGTCAACTTTCGCCAAAGTGTCCTAGTCACCAGGGGGTAGTTCTCTAGAGGAGGGTGGCAACGAAGGGGTCCATCGCATTGAGATAGGTTTGAATAGTCACCTCCGCGGATGGGATGAAGGGACCCGTGCAACGCTTCAAGGAGCGTTGGAATCGATGGTTAAATGTTGTAAGGGGTTCGTTCGGTTCCTTCCTGATAGAAATGAACTGGCTGTGAGACCATGCTGGGTCCACGTGTACGCGGAAGGTAGCTAGGAAGGCATCCTCCATGTCCGGCCAACTGTTGATGGAGTTGGCTGAAAGGTTGAGGTACCAGTTCAGTTTGTTCTATCCTAGGAACAAAGGGAACATCTGAGTCACAACATCCTGATGTTGGATCTGGTGTCAATTCATGGCATCTTTGTATGCATGTAGATACTCCTCTGCTGTTCATGAGCCTACGTTCTCATATCGGGGACAAATCATTTCAAGGTGCAAAGGTAAATCATTGGCTGCACCCGAAAAAGTTCCCATTGGGGACCCGATATTTCTAAAATAGGCAGCCATCAGGGGTTTCAGATTTTGGTTAGGTTGAGTGTTAATTCCCGGGATCACCTAGGGGACTTGGGTGTTCTGTGGTATGCTAGATACCCAGACAATAGTGGGTGACTTAACTTTTGGGGTCTATTTCTTTCGAGCAGGAGGCTCGAGTTCAACAAACCTTTCAGGGTTGGGAGTTGATCTAAGGACTCTTTCGAATCTTGCTGGTGAGAATGATCCAATCCTACTAAAGGATTAACTCCTAAAACTATGGCTTGGGGAACCCTCAGGCAGTGTAAAATCTGAATCCTCAGAGGGGGACGAGTTCATGCCCTCCTTCTAGCGCCAATTTCTGTTGACGAGACTTTGTGACCGTGCCTGCCAACAGAGGTAAGTTGTCACTGGGTACTGGGGTACCGGTCAACTTTGCCTGTAAAGGTTGTCCAGGGAAATGAGATTCCCCGAGCCTCCAAGCACATGAGAGTCGAGTCTCGACGGTGCGGGGCTCGGTTGGGAGATGTGACTATTTTGTTTGAGGGGGATAGCTGGTTATCTTTAACTCATCTTCTCTAGGGATTCAAGTAAGTGGGGTTTCCTACAAGCGTGCATTCATTTAACAAATAAACTTCAAAAGATACCACAGAGTTAGAAAGATTTCATCTACCTATAGTTATGCCAAACATTCAAGACATCAACAATGCTCTAACACACTACACTAAATACCGAAGAAATATACAATCATCAGTTCATATTTTATCAGTAGCAAAGGAAAGGAGGTCGTTAATCTACTTTAAGTATCAGAGAAAAGGACATGAAGAACACAAAACATAAAATACTGTTAACCCAAAAGACATAATGCTAACAACATCATTGAGAGAACTCTTCCTTCTTCATTAACATCTCTTCCAGCAAGCACTAGTGCATGGTACAATGGTGGCTCCAAGGGAGCATTCAACTATTGAAAGCTTAAAACTATGGAGCATTGAGCTCTGCAACTAAGAACCGAGAAAATTCAATTTCTATTAACTATGGACTGCAAAATCATCAATTCGGTTGACCCTTGGAATGAGGTCAAACTTATTATTTATACACATTACTTGACCTAAACCTAAACCTAAATTAGTTTACACTTTACAATATAATACAATATCTGGTGGTCGGTACAACCTGCACCACGTTACAAAAGACCCCGAGACAGAGAAGGTCTAACCTGTCAGAAGAATAAGACAAGAAAATTAGAGTGGAAGAATCAACCTCGAGAAGAGAGCCAGGAAGAGAAAGAAGAAATCTGATCCCCCGGGGATCGAGGCTACATGCCTTGTAAATGGGAAAGCGGCACCCTATCTTTGATGCACCAAGTGTAACATTGAAGTGGCACCTCAGGAAGACCATCTATCAGAAAACCTCTTGTCAATCTGACGTGCCTTGTTGCGGTTACGTACCTTCTGACAACATTTATTAACTACCTTTAAAGTGACCGGTCGACCTTGGGAACCGGGACACGGGTCACTTGACGAATACAAAAATGAAGGATCTAAAATTTTGGGATTCGGGAACTCGCGTTCTGAAAGAATGAATGAATACAAAAACACATCTTCCACTGACATCTCTAGAATCTAGAGGTCCTTATTATTCCTCATGATTTTTCCCAAGCCTCTAACACTTGGCCTATGCTTTCTTCATCAACATCTTTGATGCTATCCCACCGAATACGAACAGCCTCTAGTGCCTCCTCAACTTCTCCGGCCCCATTCCAAAATTCATCCACCATCTTAATGGCATCGTGTGATCGGATCATCGTCTTAGACAATCGGGATAGTCTGCCCTGGTCAAAATCTTCGGCAGGCGGATACAGGGACTCCATCCGCTCATCAAACTTGCTGAGGACATAGTCCTCTAGGGTACATGTGCTGGTGGTGAAGGGATCGACTTGCGATACCCCAACCACAAATGTTTCAAATAAGCCCAAGGGATATTGGGCTGCTGTCACCTTTTCTTTCAAGGTCTTAACCAGTTCCTTGCACACCTCAATTTTGAGGACAATTTTGGATTACTGGACCTAGAGGGAATCATATGATTCATCTCCCGAAATTCCAGACTCTATGGTGACTTCTTCGCTGATGTTGTGGATCTCTTCTAGCTCGGCCTTCTACTTTTCACACTTGGCTAGATCTTGCTCCCATATAATAGCGGAGCCTTTCGCCTGGTTGAGTAGAGAACTGATTCGGTAAAGGTCTGGGAGGGATGCCACCAAAAATTCTCTCATTGCGGTTGTAACCACCTGAATTTGGTCTGTTCCAACTATGGACCCTATTTGCCCTAAGTGTGATCATACCCTCGATTATGTCCAAACGACCCTGTTACTGCTTGGCATAATTCTTCAAATCAATTTAATGTCCTAGGTGATTTTTGTCACTAAATTATATTAACTATTATAGCCATAGAATTTAAATCAATTCAAACCAATTAAATCAAATCAAATTCAAACATGGCTATAGTATTTAATTATAAAGGAATTAAATAAATCCCTAAATCAATTACCCACTTGCAAAATAACCCATTCCCCTAGCTTATTTAATTTAATTAAAATGGCTACAGTCCCCTAATTATTAAAAAGAAATCAAATTGTTTAAATAATTAATTCCTATATTTTTGAATGAATTAAATAAGTTTAATTCATTTAATTAATATTCTCCTAAACCCCAACCTAACCTATCTCAACCACTTCTACCCTGGGTTTTAACCCAGCTCAACCCATCCACCCTTGCTAATCTAATCCTAATCCTAATTCTAACCCTAACCCACCTCCTAATGTTGTCACATTCCATTAGGGAAATATTAACAACTCAACTCACTTGAGAAAGTCCACTTTATCAAGCTTGGCTTTCTCAAGTCCACCTTCTCAAGCCATCCTCTTACACCCTTCCCTTGCTTTTTAAAGGCTTTCATTAATGCCTTAAGCCTATGTCTCCTCCATGCCTTATTAATGCCCAAGGCATTAATAGTTCTTACACCTCCATTAATGAGTCCCTTAACACATAAATGAGCTCTCTCTCTCTCTCTCTCTCTCTCTCTCTCTCTCTCTCTCTCTCTCTCTCTCTCTCTCTCTCT
>MU223762.1:3639075-3665852 GCA_018584345.1 Thuja plicata
ATGGTGATTGTTCCAAATGATCCTATAAATTTCACCTAACTTGGATGTTTATGGTAAGAGCTGCCACTATGGGTGGATAGCCGCATATATCTCAATCTTTGTTATGTGTAAACTACGGTGAGTTTGAAACAATTTCCTTGTCTATTTTCAGATCCAGATTCTCACTAAGGTATACGAATCATAATGTACCCAAGGATATGAATTTTCAAGGTCATTGCAGGTCCAATATCTTGCCTTAATCAGAATCTGGTATATCAAAAGGAAGGTGACTATTTTGTTATCCTGGCTCCTATGCCTTGATGCCTAAGTCTATTTCCGACATTTCAATAAAACATAGTATTCATACTTTCATAATATCATTGGGTATTAGTGATGGTTGTACTATCTGATGGTATCCATTTCAAAAGTGCCCAATGATGATAAAAATGTTGCAATATTTGCTAATCAGTGACAAGTCCTAAGAGTCTACATATAGCTGCATTTAGAGATTGCATGGTGCATTTAAACAAGACATAACAACATAAGGAATTTTGTGCTCAAAAATGGTTTCTATCTTCTTCTAACAAATCAAATTAATTACATCATCCATATTACTAATATCAAATATCATTGCACATCCATAGCATACATTTTGCATTCATTGAAAAGAAGAAACAGGAAAATACAAAAATAAAGCATCCATGTATTGCATTTTTATTTTTTCATCCTAAAGTGCATCCATACATCTATTTTGCATAACCGAAAAATCAAAAGAAACATACATTTGCATTTTCACACGAGTATCATTTAAAACATGTTTATATCAGTAATGACTCATCACATCCAATCATAAAATGATGTTATCATCTACAAACTAACTCATCAAGAGACCAAGATATCATCACATGTGCTAAAGAGACATTTACCACATCTATGAAAGAAAAAAGAACTCATGAAACATGTTAGAATCAAGAAGCTGCATCAGATATATATCATCATAACATGGTCCAGATCAAATATAAAGAGTATCAGTGTATCAGTATGCATAAAGAGTATCAGTGTATTAGTAAACCAAAATGAATCAGATATACATGTATGAATATCATCTACAAAAACGGATCTCAGAAGGATCCAGATATACAAAAGAGGAGATCTCAGTAGGATCTAGATATACAAATATGATCTCAAAATATACATGTCATACAAAATGATACAACATAATCAACTCTGTCCCGCCCCCTCTCCCTGGTCAGGAGGAGGAGGAGGAGGTGGTGCAAAAGGAGTTGCTAGAGGAGGCATGGCCCCCTCTGACTGCTGAGCCACTCGAGAGAATGAAGGTTCTCTCTGACCCTCTGGAACTACCGCGTGATACAGGGCATAATAATATGTAGCCCTCTGTCCCTGATGGACCGCTGTTCACACCTGTCTATCCCTCTTAGCTCTCAGCCGCTCAAGCTGTAGATCCCTGTCCACTAGTAAAGCATCGGCAATAGTGACTCTGGCCTCTAAATGTGTGATCTTGGCTCAGAGCTGCTCTCTCTCCTGCTCGAATCTAGACAGTGGATCTCCATCTCTGCCTGTATCTTGATCCTATGACCCCTGCCGCCTTTGTCGCTGCTACTCTACTATAAGCAATGGACCAGTATCTCTCCGAGGGGCCACAAATCTGAATCTCTGCCGTCTTCCCTACCCACTTCCACTGGCACCACCTATATCAATGACCTCTCCACCACCACCCCTGTCATCTCCA
This sequence comes from Thuja plicata, assembly GCA_018584345.1. NCBI lineage: Eukaryota > Viridiplantae > Streptophyta > Pinopsida > Cupressales > Cupressaceae > Thuja > Thuja plicata. The sequence continues at coordinate 3,640,805 of MU223762.1, forward strand.
TCATGCCCATCATCAGGAGGAGGATGCCTACCATCTATGCCACCATCCTTTCCACCGTCACGACCTCCATATCTACCCGGAGCCCTGTCTCTACCTCCTCTGCCCCTGACTGGTCGATCACCAGGATCATAGTCTAGTGGCTCCTCTATATGAGGAATAATCTCCTCTGGTAGAGTGAAACAAGGGAAGGGGTACTGAAGCCTCTCAATAGCGTAACCATCTGACACACTTGTGTCCTCTACATCTGGCAGAGATCCCAGTCTACTACAACCATGTCTCGAATCTCCTCGTGTGCAGTCTCATATGTCAACTGTGCCCCCCATAAAGGTGTCTTGTCTCTGGTCCAGGCATATACTACAATATCATCTGCCCTGCCCTGCTGTCGACCATACTGCCTCAATACTCTAGTGATGACAAATTGCTCTATCACATACCTGGTCCGGCCAATGAGATATCGGCTCTAGCACAAATAAGGCACCTGTCAGGAATTAGAGGTCCACACCTCACAATCTAGATATGGTCACCAAATGACCTTTGTCATATCGTCAAATAATTGGCGCCAGTACTCAATCTTGCCTAGATGGGGCTGCTACAAAAGGCCTGCATACATATATATGTAGGGCTACTCAGGTGCCCTCTACCTATCTACAATCGGCCGTGTAACAGGGATGTGCTCCCAGGCCCAGATCTGAAGAATAAGGATACCCACAGTCATACTGCGGGTATAATGGTATACAATCTCATGTAGCTCTCGGTACATGTGAGCTAAGATACAGCTCCCCCAAGTGAATCACCGATGGTGGACAACCATCTACTCGATCATACTCACCCAACCGACCATGAATCCGTGTTGGCCTCTATTTGGCATGAGGATGCCGCCTACCAGACCTGCTAAGTAAACAAATAATCGATCGTAGTGATCGACCATGTAGTCCCAAGACAGGTATCTCCGGTCTATGGTGTCATCGTGGAAGAATTTGCGTGCCACACTAATAGCCACGCTAGCTCGGGACTCAAAGAAAACCTCCTATCCGACCATCGACACCAGAAGTATCCTCTAGATATCCTCCGGGGTCACAGTGATCTCTCTTGTCGGTAAATGGAAGGTGTTGTGCTCTAAATACCATCTCTCAACAAGAGCAATCAACAACCCATGGTTTACCCTGATCTTGGGTAAACCTATCAAGGAACGTAATTCGCATCGGATCACAGTTTTCTACTCATCATTTGACAAACATCCCGACAATGCAAGAACGCATGCAGGGTAAGTGTCACGAAATGCAACTACCTCAAATTGGGCCTGTTTTGGACAAAAATAGCTATACATCAGTATCTTATCTACATTACAGGGGCAGATTCCTAATCAACTAAGTCATTTCAAGTTTGCAGGATGCAAATAGATCAAACATATTAAAATTCTAAGTTTTCTACCAGATGCGATCCTGGAAATACAGGATGCGACTGCACTTCCAGGATGCGATCCTAAATGCAGGGTGCGACCCTAAGCACCCCGGGTGCGACCCACTGATGGATTTCCCCTAAAAAGATGACAAATGTAATGCAACTAGATGTGATCCTTGAAATACTGGATGTGACGCAGAAATCCAAAAAAATTGGATGCGATCTAGGAAAAACTGGATGCGACGTGGGATTTGCAGAATGCGATCCAGAATCCCGAATGCGATCCTAAATTGAAAGGGCTCTAAAAGCCACAAAAATGCATGAATTTGAAAATTGCAAAATTCATAGGGTAGTTTATCGAGCACTTATCGATGGTGGGTAGTCAGCTGGACGCTGATGTCGATGGCTCATCTCAAAATGGTGCTTCCTCACAGGGACTACCATCTTCTCTGCAGAGCTCTCCAAATTTCTATGGAGGAAAGTAAAAATGAATAGTGAAATAGTAATTTTAGAGGCTTATATGGGTCTTTTGAGACATTTAGGAGTTCCAAAACTCCTCCCAGACAACTACAACTTCATTTATGTTCTCTTTCTGATCAATCGGGAACCAAATTGAAGGTGCCTAAGATGTTTTCAACAACACAGTGTCATTTTTGCGACAGTTTTGAAAATTACAAATTTGCTTCATTTGTTCCAAACATCGGTCAATACTACACATTTTATCATACATCTTGGTCTAAACATCATTTTATCAGTCTTATCACTCGCATTTTCATGTAATTAACTTGGTCCTCGTGTGTTTATTTTTAAACACACCTTCTTCTTCACTTCTTCTCTTCCTAGCCACTTCCTGCAAGTGATGTGTTCTTTCAACTAAGGGATTTATTCTTTTCCTTCGATTTCATTCCCAAGGGGGCATGATCACACTATCATCAATTAAATTTTTGCTTGAAACAACATTAAAAATGACTTTGTTATCAAACAAACTAGGGGCATAACAGTTTCCTTGACTAAAGTCAGAGCTGTGGGATAGAAAGCTTTGGTTCTCATGAGATGGATATCTTATGTTTCCTCATTTTAAAAGATTTTTAAGCTCCTGGAAGCTTCATACTGGCTTTTGGATGACAATCAAGTTCAGAATCAGTATTATCAATTTTTGGACAACAACCAAGTTCAGAATTGGTATCTTTAAAATCTTTTATTGATCTTTGGACGACAACCAAGTTCAAAATCAATTCTATCAATTTGGTTTGATCAAGTGTGAGAATGATCTCATCAACATTTCGTTCGACAACGAAGAACATAATTCTCAATCTTTCTGAAGTCAAAATCAAAAACTTTCTTTGAATCAATGCACTGCTTGCACATCAATTCAAAAAGGGGCAAATGTAACCACTTGAATTTGGTCTGTTCCAACTATGGACCCTATTTGTCCTAAGTGTGATCATACCCTTGATTATGTCCAAACGACCCTGTTACTGCTTGGGATAATTCTTCAAATCAATTTAATGTCCTAGGTGATTTTTATCACTGAATTATATTAACTATTATAACTATAGGATTTAAATCAATTCAAACCAATTAAATCAAATCAAATTCAAACATGGCTATAGTATTTAATTATAAAGGAATTAAACAAATCCCTAAATCAATTACCCACTTGCAAAATAACCCATTCCCCTAGCCTATTTAATTTAATTAAAATGGCTATAGTCCCCTAATTATTAAAAAGCAATTAAATTGTTTAAATAATTAACTCCTATATTTTTGAATGAATTAAATAAGTTTAATTCACTTAATTAATATTCTCCTAAAACCCAACCTAACCTATCTCAACCACTTCTACCCTGGGTTTTAACCCATATCAACCCATCCACCCTTGCTAATCTAATCCTAATCCTAATTCTAACCCTAACCCACCTCCTAATGTTGTCACATTCCATTAGGGAAAGATTAACAACTCAACCCACTTGAGAAAGTCCACTTTCTCAAGCTTGACTTTCTCAAGTCCACCTTCTCAATCCATCCTCTTACACCCTTCCCTTTCTTCTTTAAGGCTTTCATTAATGCCTTATTAATGAAGATTCCTTAAGCCTATGTCTCCTCCATGCCTTATTAATGCCCAAGGCATTAATGGTTCTTAGACCTCCATTAATGAGTCCCTTAACTCATAAATGAGCCCTCTCTCTCTCTCTCTCTCTCTCTCTCTCTCTCTCTCTCTCTCTCTCTCTCTCTCTCTCTCTCTCTCTCCTATAAATAGAAGCCATTTTTTAGAGCAAATGAGCCTTCATCTCATATTGTAAATGCATTATTATGCTGTTAGATTAAAGTTAGAACTCATATTTGACTTCATAATTCATGCTTTTACATTGTTATTATCTCCATTCTTAGAGCTAGAATGCATGTTTTCTCATCATTTAGCTTGTTTTAAACTAAAATCCTTCATGTTAGGTCATATATGTCACTGATGGTAGCATCATTTGAGGGATATTATGTTACTAATCACACTCTTCTTAGTTAGAAGGCAATAGGTTGATATTAGTTGGTTTTACATACTTATCTAACCTTTTTGAGCTGCAATGATCTATTGAGGTGTTGTGTCTTTCTTATCAGGTACAAAATATACACACACAACGATCACCTTCTTGACAACCCACCCATCCACAACTTTTGCTTTTCTTTTCATGATCTGTAGAGAGTCCACATTGCCCTGTGCAAGTGGCAATCCAGAGGAAGGGGTTTTGGGGTGGACTTTAGCTAAAGGTCGTGTTAGTTCTGCCAGAAGTGTGAGGAGATTAGCATTTGTTTCTCTTTCCTCTTGCAGCTTCTAGCCCTATTTGATGTATTTGGCCTCTATTGCCTTGGTGGCTTCTTTCAGCAAGTCCAACTTGCCTTGCTTATCCCTCTTCCCCAATGCTACTTCTGTTATGGTGTAGTCCTCAGGCCTCACGGCCACTGCATCTGCATCAAGAGGGGGTGTTGTGATGGTCACAACAGTAATACTGGTGGGGCCAGTCCAGAGGGTATGGACTGCCCGCTCTTTCTTGGGCTTCTTAGCCTCTATACTTCTAGCCATCATTTTGGCCAACAAGAGTGGAGCGCTTGTGGCCGCCACCGGGGCTTTCCTCTTCTTGGATTCCACTAGCCATTGGGGCGGCTGAGGTGGCTTTGCTACTAAGACTTGTTCATTAGGATTCCCTTCAAAATCCGGTAGTGCGTTCCCAGAATCTGCGTTATCTTTAGGCTCTTTTTCTCGCTCTCATTTTGGTTCCTCCTGTTCTTGTTCTTTTTCTGTTTCCTGCTCTTCAGAACCCTCAACATTTTCTGCCATATTGGCATCTTCTGTTGTATTATCCAGAGCTCTTTCTTCAGTCTCAATCTTTTTTGTATTTTTAGGGACTTTTTCCCTCCTGGTGCCAACTGTTTCTTCATTTTATTTATCCGGGACTTCTTAGTCCCTTTGCTACTGCTCTTGGGCCACATTGGCTTCATCTATTGGAGCATTTTCTTCTACCAGAACATCCTCCATAGGTGGGTGAGGTCTCTGGCTGAAATTTAGCAAGGCGGCCACCATTACTACCTCACTGAATGTGCTCTAGGGCACTTGGTCACTCAGAGTTATCAAAGGCACTTGGAACATGACAATCGGGGGTATGGTTGATCCCGCAGGTCTGGGTTCCCCAATCGTCAGTTGCTCAACTGTGTGTTGCCTTGGTGTATCCTCGGCCTCTTGGACGGGTATTTTCTCTTACTTAGGTCCCGTTTGTATTTCTTCCTGAGCCTCTTGCTCTGATGTATCTTTCTCTTCGGGGATTTCTTTTTCCATGGGGGCCTCTTCTTTGTCCTGAGCTATGATTTCTTCCACCGCATGACCTATGCCCCATTGAATCTCTAGGAGCTCCTCTACCATGAAGGTGTCATCAAAATCGTCATGCGGAGGCAAGGAGTCTGAAACATCTTCTAGTTCAGGAGAGTCTGAACTTACATCCACTGGGGGCATCTTCGGCATACTGGGGGTGGCTACTACGCTTGGTGCGGGGGTCACTACTATTTTCTTCTTTCTTATGAGTGAAGCCCCAGTATCCAAAATGCTAGTAGACTCTGCCTTAGTGAAAGTGTGTCTGCTCATCATGGCTGCCAACAACGGGGATCCCGCTAGGTGAGCAGATGCCATTGGAGTTATAGGGAGACTGGCGGATACCTGCATACTTAGCTGCTGGCTGGTCAGCTTTGCCAACTCCATTTGTTGATGTAGTTGGGCCATCAGAAGGGTGGGGATCTGGGGAGGTTCCTTGGGAACCGACACAACCTCTTTTTCTTTCCCTCTATTCGTGCTTGCTTCAGCGGCCGTAGAAGATGAAGAAGATCTGGTGCCGGCTGAAGAGGGAGTGGTCTTCTTGATCGTTGATTTATTCCTGGTGCTTTTGGGACACACCTAGGCAAAGTACTGGTGACTTGCCTCTATAATGGGGTGGCATACCCCTTCAATTGTTAGATCCTCTAAGATGGACCAATCCACCGGAGGAAGATCCTATTTATCCAGCCTGTGTCCTTTGTAGGCTGGATCTTCTAGCGGCCCGTCATCTTTAAACCCCTTTGGGAAGGTCCAAAGGTCTAGCATTTTCTTGAGCCCTTTGCTCATCCTTGTATTTTATTGGGCCCAAAGATCAAAATTTTCCTAGCAGTCCACCCAGAAGTCCTCAATATCCTCTTTATGTGGTTCGAACACCCGAGGTATTGCTATGGCAATCTTACTGTGGGGATCATAGTTTTTTCAAGCATGGTGGAATTCCACCGGCCCCAAGCTCTTCAGTTCATTGTCTGCCTCTTGGGCTGTGGTGAGGCTGCATGTATAGTCCCCATAAGAGAATGGGAATGGAACGTTGATGACCTTATTCAATGTGAAGAAGGCGTGTAGATCCAGGATCTGTCTGCAAAATTCTAAAAGAATAATATTGTCCCCGCAGTATTGGGGAAGAAGACAGGGCTTCCCATTGAATCCTATCACCCTAATGTAGGTGTGATATCGGAACTGAATAAAATACTGGCTGTAGGAGTTGACCAGAGTCATTATCGCCTGTAAGAGGCGGTACCCAAAATCCTAGGTAAGGGTTAAGATATTGTGGTAAATAAACGCATCATTTACCCAGAAAAATTTTAAGAAATTGAGCTCCCACTGCAACTGGGGATGGTGATCCCATGGTGTGACCTGTCCTAGCCCATTTTTGAGTTCCCCAGCTATTCCCAAACCTGGAAAAGCCAACCTTTGTTGTGCTAATGCCCACAGAACATATGAAGTCATATAAAACTGAGAGGTCTGGGTGACGGTCCTCATCTATGTATCCACATAGTTCGCTATGATAGCTACCCAGTTGAAGGTCCAGTTGTGGGTTGTGATGCAGTATAGAAAATAGTACATCCACGCCAAGAATTCCCAGGTGTGGGGCCATCCGAAAACCCTACATAAAAATATGATGCCCGCTTGAATGGGCTCTTTGAAATCCCCACGGGGAATTTCTAACTTCATTCTTTTGTGGTCTTGCTTTGGAGGCTTCAGCCACTGGCTGTTGAGGTGTTGCCGGGAAATGCCTTCTGCCTCACCGAATTCCTTTAGTGAGTCAACCCGGGTAACAACAAAAAATCCTTTGAACTGGGGAATCCCCAACTCAGAAGCAAAAGTTGGAGCATCCAAGGTGACAATTGTGGTGGGGTATTGCAGCGGCTGGGGATTCGGAAGTAGAACTGTGCGAGTAGGTGCATTGTATAGTAGTGCCAGCTGCTTTATTAATTCCAGTGACTGCACCAAACATGGAAAGTTTGCAGCCTTTATGATGCTGAAGGTGGCCAAGCAAGTGGCCATTTTGTCTCCTTCGGCCTTTAACCTGTAAATGGTCTAGATCAGACCCTACAGTTTGGCCCAAGTTCTGGGGTCTGTATCTGTTATTTCCTAGACTTTGGAGTCCACCTTGGACCCTGCAATAGCTCCCTCCTTCAGATATTTGGAGGTTAAGGACAACTTTGCTAACATTATTTCCATTTTGGATTTCGTAGCTGCCCAGGTGGAAGTGGTAGGTAGTTCCAGACTATCAGGAGGAGAAATAACGTCAGACATCTTCGATCAACCTATCTGCAACCTGCAAGACCAAAAAACCGTCAGGACATGTATATAAAAATAATTTACAACTCTGGGAGATTCTTCACCGCCCCGCACCTGTCAAACAAGCATTAGTACATACATCAAAAGTTTTGGGGTATCTAGAATGAAGATGACTTAGCGTTCCAGAGCATTTTAACAAGGCGGCAAGAAGAAGCGGAAGACAAGGTCTTGCTGGAGGTCCAGAGTCCAGACAAACTAGCCATTGCCGATGTGACTGGTAATGAGCCATACTTTTGTTGACGTGTATTGGCATGTGGTATGGTGACAAGCGATGTTAAGGCATTTATGGTGACAAGTGGGCTGACACGGGGGAAATTAAATGCCAAATGGGACATGGCTTGAATGCCCACTCGTGGGAAATTAATCCCGCCATTAAGAAGATGAGACAGAGGAAAGAGAAAGCCTCCATGGCTCGAACCAGCAAGGTGCCGAGTTTGAACCATGGCGACTCGAGCTCGGTCTCATGGGGCAAAAATGTAGGACAGAGCACGAGAAACTCACTAGCTCAGAAGGATATACAGAATATATACATAAAGAATACAGGAGGGCCAAAGCATATATATAGAAATATACACCATTTACAAACCTTTACAGAGATATAAATAATATTAACACAAAAGCTACCCTAAAACAATATACAAAATGTACACTAATCTACAGTTGCGCAAAGGGCAGACAAACCTCTGGCAGAGCCAACCCACCAACAGGTGGCAAACCAGAAGTAGTAGACACGAAAAACAAGACCACAAACCAGAACGAAACAACACCAAAACAAAAATTGAAAGAACAGAGGCAGGAGCCAGAGGGACCTACCTAGAAATCCGAGGAAGGGCAAGGAGAGAAGGCACTAGGACCACTCTGCAATAGCTTCAACCTTTAGCGGTCATAAACAGTCACCGAGAATCAACTTGTAATTGTCCACTAAGCTTAGAGTAATTCGCACTTCAAATTTCCAAGGAATCACTCTGAAATCTCTAAGTGTTTTAGTCGCGGTAACTGTGAAAGTGACATGTAATTTCTATTTATACCAAGGTAAAAAGCAAGTTACCCTTTTCTCTGCAAACTCCAGAACAGGCTGACTTCCAGACTCCGGGCTCGGGGATTCCGCGTGACCATACCCTCTTACGAGAAGAAGACATTGTGGCAGAGAATCCCAGAGTTCAGAATCCAGCCCTGGAAAAGAAACAACCAACTCTGGGACAGGCTCCCAGAGACACAAAAGACAGAAACAAAAGAAAACAAGCCTCACGGGAGGGAAAAATCAGAGAAGAAAACAAGAGAAAAACAAGGAAAACAAGGCAAGAGCTAAAGCAAACACAAAAAAAAGGGGACCCAACATTTTGCACCCAAAATGTAGGGACGGATATGCAGGGCATAACAGAGTGTTTGGGGCCGTGTATATGGAGAAACAAAGAAGCGACCAAGTTTGTAACAAGTACTTTATTGTATAAAAGCTTCAAGTGTTTCTGTAATAACTATGCATTGAAAAAAAGTGTGATATATGATATATGAATGTTTATAAAGAATAAAAAATATTAGAACCAAACAACATTTTTTTTGTATGTACGTGCGTGTGTGTGTGTGTGTGTGTGAGAGAGAGAGAGAGAGAGAGAGAGAGATGTTACTATGTTTCTTTATTTCGTTATTTTCTCTATTTTTTAAGTGTATATTTTTCAGTATGTGATGGGAAAGTTGAACTTGTGTTTTACATGTTTTTTATTATTTATTATTTATTATTTTTCTTCATTATTTTTTACTTGTTGTTATCAAAAAATAGAATTATACTTAAAGCAAGGCATACGTTTTATTCATATGTAGTAATTACTCAAAAAGGATTCTGGGAAGATTATAATGCCACTGGATAATTGTATTAATATGTTGTGTTTGAATATTATAATAACAACCTTTAATTACTACAAGTAAATCTCAATAAATTATTTGTGTTTGAACAAAAATTATTTTGGCAATCGACAATCATTTTGTCTTTGTCAATTCCTCTTGTCTGGTTTGGAATGTTCGAGAGTTTGGTGTTTACTCTTTCAATGTGGGTGTTTAGAATAGTCATGCAGATTGATTTTTGATTGGTTTTATTTTTTATAATATTGAAAAATGTAACATTTTTTTTTTAATTTTGTATAATGTTGTTTTTAAATTTTGAATTAGCTAAGTGACGTCATAAGAACCTGGTATCATTGTTTAAAATTAAAAAAAAAATAAAGATAGATTCTTAAATAGTATTGTTTAATATTTTTTAACCTAATAAAAATGTAAACTTGCATTATATTTTCCTTTAAACTAAGTGACCCTTCGCATGGATTCTTAGCATCATTGTCGAGATTTTTAAAAAGAACAAAATTTTGTCTAGCCATCCATGCAGATTAATTTACATTCAATTAGATTATGTTAATCTTCAACAACATCTTTAAATTGATATCTCATAGCATACTTTACATTAAAACTTCAAATTATAGGTATGTTAGTTACTTAAATATATGATATGTAGGTCTGTAAGTATAATTAGAGTTTAAGGTAATTTTTTCTAGTTGAAAAGAAATTGATTTTTTTTAATAATTTAAAAATTAAATAAATGGTTCATTAACTATTAAAATTTAGATTATTTTGGCGCCATCTCATAGTTCAAACGATTGGTAAAGTTGTTCTAAGGCTTTGGATTCTTCCTATGTAAGTTCAAGGTTCAACTGTCGCTAGTTAGGTTTATCCAACAACTGGGTTGGTTGAGCTTGCTTAGTTATCCCTAGGGGGAATAGTGGTAGTCAGTCTAACTATTGTTGATGCTGGTCACCATTTGTCTAAAAGACATATAGGCCAATTGCTAACACCCCTAGGTCACCAAAAAAATTAATTACATTATTCTAATCCAAGTAGTTGAGTATTAAAAAGTTATACAAATTAACAATTTTATTTTGAAACTTTTTTATTTAAAAGTTGTTGAGGAATAATATTATGTAGACACCTATTTTTATTTAATTAAATTGTTCTTTATTTGTTGACTTTATATTTACTCTGAGAGTTAAGTAGATTAAACTTGTACACCATAAGCTATGAGAATTAAAGCTAAATTTATTTATGTTTAGTTTGTGACCTAACTTAATTATTATTGTAGTATATAAATTTTATGTATAACCCTAAATAGATTGTAACACTTTTTTAACACTAATATTAACTATAATTCTTGAAATGTGATCGAAATAGGATCTTAGGCCTAGAGATGAAACTATTCATTTCCAATTTCATTTGAGAACAACCAATTAGACTCAACTTCAGTCCTCAAGGCAAGCTAAGTATTGTGGTTGATATTTCCCTTTTCATGATTGGATATGATTAGGTATGAATATGCAAGAACTAGGTTAAATGATGAAAAGTTGACAAGATTCAGCATAAACAAAAATAGACAGAATAGAAAGTCAACACCAGCTCTAGATATTAGTATCAAGTTCCTTTATATCTCTCTTTTCTATATTTTTTTTATTTCTATTTATGTCAAATTTTATTAATTTGCATCATTTAACCTAGATCTTGCATATTCGTATCAAAATCATATCTATTCATATCCAATCACAAAAGTCAATCAAGCGTGTTATATTTCCTAGACCTAAAGGTGCTTTTTGTCATATAAAATTTTGAATTATGAATCAAGACACTTTATAGATTACTCCCTCCAAAATTCAACCTAAGAGTGTCAGTCAATTGTGTAAATTGGCATAGAATAAGGGTTTTTTTGTTTGAAGCCTTAAATTATATGTCCCTATCTGTGTAATTCCACAACTTTTGATAGTTGGACCTATAACCTACACACATAAGGAGATAAGAAACAATGTTGTAATGTATATGGGCTTGTTGTAACATGACTAATCTACTTAACTAAAAATGCAATATTAATATACAAGATCTAAGAAGGATTTCATTGAAACATTCTAGTTTTTTTTATAAATAAAACTTATCAAGCAAATTGCATCCTTAAAACAAATAGGAAGTTGTTACAAAAGAAAGATAACTTTGCATATATAATTTCTATGTAAATAACTTTATCAATTAAGTACAAGAGAACTTTAGAGGTTTATTATGGATGTTTTGCATTTGGAAATCCATTTTGTTTTATTTGTGCTTTCAAGTGTAACAATGAGGCAAAATATCATCAGCGTGTTTTTACCTGTAGACACTAAAAAATGGTTCATGCCTTTGCCCCCCCTTTTTAACATGTCTTCTATATTGTGTGTATGGTTTTTATCATTCACTCACTTATATCATGTCATTCTTCCATGTCATCATCACTGATTTTCATCCCTAATTTACATCATTTTCTAACCAATTTGATCTTTTGATCATGTCCAATCATGTGATTTTTCATCATTGATCATTTTAATCCTATCAATCAATTAATTCATCTTATATAGGGGTAAATAATTAGTAATTTATCCCCTATTCCTAAGTCTTATGTCATGATAAATAAATTTAATTTATTTATCCCCCTTTGCATTTATTTTCCCTCAATTAATTAATTTCAAAATTAATTAATTATACCTTTTTCAAATGTGGGAATAAATGAATTTTAAAATTCAACTATACCCTCCTTATTTGCCACCATTTCCTTGATTTATGCCTCCACCTAATAATTTAGCTTTTCATTTCCCCTTATTTCTCCCCATTGATTTCTCACTTCTAAATTATGATTCAATCATGCCATAATTTGTCATAGCCATGACATTTTCCATTTTGCACATCAAATTTGTCATAATATGCCATTTTCCAAAATCATTAATCAATTTTTCATAACTTGTCATAATCGTGTCATTTTCCAAATGCACATTTCAATTTGTCATAAATCATGTCATTTTCTAATTTGGAGTCTTCAAAGGCAATCATACCGTCGATTGGATTTCAATCTTGTCCATCGATTTGAGTTCCAAAAATCTATAAATTGGACTCTCATTTGTCTCAAATCTTTAACCACATTTTTCGAGTATTCTTGCTATCATTTTGCTTTCATGAATAGGTGCATATTGTCACATGGGAGCAACATATCAAATTGAAAGAAGAAAGAAAAGCATTGGAGCATCTTGAGGGAGTGTTTGTTTGAATTTGTTTCAATATTTTATGCACTTTTCCTTCATAGATTTAATGTTAGGATAGGATTTATTTTGTATGCATTTAGAGTTAGTGGTTCCTCTAGCATGCAATTATTTTTGATTTTTCTCTCCTACAATTTTAGTGAGCCCGATGTGAACATGCAATTCTAATGGATTTTTTTTTATGTGTTTCACTAGTAGAGGAACAAGATTTGTGTATTTGGGAGTCTAAATTGTGACACATGTAGGCTTTCTTGTTCTAGACATGCAACAAATCAAAGTTTTTATTAGTTTTTAAAATGAACAACAAATTGCATCTAGCCTAATTAGGAGGATAAATGAACAACAAATTTCACATAGCCTAATTAGGAGGATAAATGAAGATCAAATTGCACATATCCTAATTAGGAGGATAAATGAACATAAAATTTCACATAGCCTAATTAGGGGGATAAATGAACAACAAGTTTTACATGGCCTAATTAGGAGGATAAAAGAACCCAACAATTTTGACTTAGATTGATTAGGTGGATTAAACAATACTACAATCTTCACCTAGTTTTAATTAGGAAGGGAAAGAACAACATATTGTCCTATTTTGATCATATTTCCTTTCTTAATGGGTTAATGAACAACAAATTTTTATGTAATTTTAATTAAGAAGGAAAAGAACCATAAATTGTTCTATTTTTATCATATTTCCTTTCTAATTGGCAAATGAACAATTTTTCTTGAAGTGTATTTTATATTGTTAATCCCAAAAAGTTTGAATGGACGTATCATCTCCCCTCGCCTTCACAGATCTTGATTGCAAGAGAAATCCATTCTTTCTTATTTAGAGGGTCAAGCTCTTGATAAGCCCAAAGGCCAGGTAAGAGGGAATGACCCAAGTGATAGTAGGCCAAATCCAAGTATCCATCCAAACTACTATATAAATATGTGATTGTGACCAAAAGTCCAATCAATAGTGTGGTTGGGTGATAACTCTCCTCTAGTACCCTTTAAGTGTGTAAAACCTTGGTTCTCAAGGATGGGAGACCTCCAGCGGGAGTTTATCACACCACCCACTGAATTGGATGTACCATACTAGAAACCTTTGTTGTAGTGTCCAAAATCCTTCTACTTGTGTCAAAGACCAACTAAGACACCCCACACTCTTACAGTTCTTAGTAGAGATAGAAAATTCCTTGGGAGGTGATGACCTTTGGAATTAAAAGTTTGGTATGCCCGAGAAGTGATTTCCATAGAGGGGAGCCAATAGTACCAAACTTCTAGGCTATCCTCTTTGAATAAGTGCAGCTGGATTTATCCAAGTGGGGATTCAACAAGTATTGTCCTTTAAGCATAAGTTGTGATGTGTTTTTGCACTTAGATTAAAATGGTCATCTTTGTTTGAAGTGTCTTGTGTGTGTGACAAATAAATTTCATTAATCAAACCTCATTTTAAAAGCACTTCAAAACATTCAAAATCCTTCCCAAAGCATTCCAAGACATTCAAATTGTTCCTAAAAACCTTGTCATGAACCTTACAAAACATGGAATTTCAAACATGCATTGAGATCTTGTTCCAATTTTAGGGTATCCCTTGCATTTTAGGGTTTTTATTATCCTTTTCCATATTGAATCCTCATAGCTTACTCTTGTCATTTGTATTTATCCTTTGCATTTCATTTCCGAATAATATCAATACCCTTAGCATATCAAGTCCCCATCATAATTGCATTACCTTGTCATGTTAACATTGTCATGTTGTCCTTTCCATATTGCATTTTCATATCATTCTTCATTTTTCATTTAGAGCCTTTTCAAAAACTTTGCATAAATCCTAAAAAATTAAATCCGTAGAGTTACACCTTATGTTATTGAAAGAGTATCTTGACTTTATTTCAACCTTGTCCTTTTGTCCTTTTATCATTAATTCAATACCTAATCTTTATCATGATAGGTATGACCATGTAATTTATCCTTTAATTTTGTCCTTTTAATCCTCAAAATTCAAGGTCCTATTTCAGTTTCCTAAGGTCATACTCTTAGGTTTGCATTTTTAATATTTTTCTTAAGTCCAAAAATTCCAAAAAATTGTTACAAGTGCAACAACTTTGGGCACATCACAAGGAATTGTAGGTTACAGGTTAATCAGAATAAATAATCTCCTACATGTTATATAAATGTAACAATCAAGGACATATATTGAAGGTTTATAGGTATAATGGAGTTGTAAGCAACATAAGACCACCACCTGTTGTAATAAAGAAAAATGTTGGTGATGTTGGTAAAAGCTTGGTAGATTACAAGGATGAGTTTGATCAAATGTTTAAGAAGGAAGGAGATAAGGACAATGGTAAAGTATGGAAAGCGAAGGAACAAAGTTAGACTAAGGATCAGGGAGAATCAATTGATGCTACTGAAACCTCGCTTGATGTTGCTACTTCAACCTAAATGGCCAAGCATGGCCTTAGGGGGATCTTTGGAGAAATAACATAAATCTATCCAACCCCTGTTTGTGTAGAATAAGTTGATGCAAGCTTATGGACAGTAAATGTGATTGGTTTAGAGTCTATATATGAGATCGCATGCTTATACACATTATATTGAATGATCACCAAAAAGTTGGCTGTCTGGATTGTTTACAGTTCATTGGGAAATGTGTCAATCTATGCACGATGAAGTGTAAGTTCATTCACTTAAAATATTTATAATCATCTTTCAAGAAGAACTGAAGGAGACCAAAGGAGCTATCAAAGAAGCTAGAACATTTATGTGATCATTGAGTGTGCTTACCCTAATTCATTGAGCAAAATGTATTTTGATCTTCTGCAAGCTTTATTTACTATGGATACTCCATTGATATTTTATGTTAGTGAGAGGTCAAGGTACAAGTTTAAGAAACACCCTTACAAGTCCACAGAGGATGACTCTAAAGCTTTGTTTTTGCAAACTCCACACATTGTGTTTCATGTGGAGGATATTAGTGCATACATACATTACAAGTATGAGTCATTGGAGGACTTTGAAATATTCAAAGAGATGAAAGAAATGATAAAGGAAATTGGAAGGATGAGTTTTCTCATTTACAAAACCTGAGCATCATGCGAATGGCAAAACTCTATGAGTTCGATGAGGAAGAATGGATTAAGATTGTTCTTAGCAGAGTCCATGACCAGTTTCTATGGATAGGTGAGAAACATGTTAATATTTTGGTGTAGGAGCCCCAACATCCTCAAGGCATTTGCAACATGTCCTAAACATCTATGATTCCTTGTTTTAAATAATGATCCATTTGTAAGACCTAGTGCCAGGATTTGGTCCTTATGAACCACTTGGTCAACTATGGTCAAAGGATCCATAAATTTATAATTTGAATTTTTTTTAGGTGTTCATTAAGTAGGTTTGGTCCATTAGTGACACCTAGGCAAGTGAAAAACCAACAATGATTCAAATTGTGCAAAATATGCAAAAATGCAACATTTTTCCGACACGATAAATTTTAAAAGTTGGTTTTAAACCTTCCTCCCAATGGATTCTCTTTTGAAATTATGTTTTAACCATTTGAGGAACACCTCAAATATCCCTCACAGGCAGGTGGAGGAGATGATGTAAATTTTGCAAACAATCAATAAAATAGAACCATTTTCCTACAAACAGACAGTTATTCTGGATTTGTATGGCCTCGTACGGACTCAAATAGGAAGAAAACCAAATGGATTATTGAATTTAAATGAATTATCTTTCTTTTGAATTCTTTTTGAGTCGATCGATTGTAAAACTTGAGATATTGTCAATACTGTAAAAACTGTATGAAACCCTAAGCACCTAGGGTTTCCCTGAATAAATGGGTAGTTCCCCTCATTCCACCATTGGAGAAATCCAAGAGTTGGTGAAATGAGGGGGATGTGTATGTGTTCTAAGAATCCAAAGTAAATTTTCAAGTTGGTGGTCGGAGAAAATAATTTGAACTGATTCTCGGTCGACATCTCAATGTGGTGACCAATGAACAGTAAAGATACTTGATTACAGAGGCATGTGGGGGTTGCATCAAGCAATTATATTGAAGATTTGGTGTAAATTTGGCATGGAGACCATCCCTAAACCAATGGTTAGTCTCTACACTTAAATCTTTGGGTACTTTATTTGTTAATTAGACCTAATTGGGGTAATTGGGACTGTCAAGCATATCAACATTTAGGCACTATATGGTTGAGTCACTATCTATCAAGTTAGGGATATTTGTGTTAGGATTGGATAATACTAAGAGGGGGGGTGAATCAGTATTATAGCACTTAATCAAATTCTTCAACCAATTAAATATTAACCATAAACTTACAGTAAAGAAAAGAACATAAGCAAATGACACAGTACTCATAACACCATATTTTGTTTTTGAGTAAACCTTGGCCAAGGCAAAACCACAAGCATGTACTAAAGTATAATGTCCCTATAAGGAGACCTAGCCCTATTAGGAGCTGAATATTACATAGCACATTTCCTTTTTAAAGGAATTACAACCCTATTAAAGGTTCACAACACCCTGTTAGGGGCCAACTGAGTTTACAACTCTTACAATATAATTCAGGTTACAAAGTGTTCTCAGTCATGAACAAAAACAAGCAAAACTAGCACTTAGATAGTTCCTTTATTGTTCTTCAATGATCTCTGTCATTGTCTTCTCTGTTATTCACTCAAAAACTCATCCAACTGTCCAACTTACCATTGTTACCCACATATATCTTTATCAAAAAGATCTTACATATATATCTCACAACTTTACAAAGTCGGCTCTCAATATGAATATTACAAATATTACAATGTTGACCTTCAATACAAAATACATTTAATATAGTAAATACCAAATGCATAGTCAGTGTGGAGGTTATCAACAACCAAAATACAACTTTGATTGTCTGGAGTCCAAGTCATACTCCCTCAATCTTCACTACTGTCAAAATGCTCTGTTTCATTGTTCTATTGCAGTCTGTCTGTCTTCAATTATTTCTAACTCATCGTAGACTCAACCAAAACCAAATTGATCTTAGGCAGAGGTCATACATACCCCATACTATCTTCCTCTAAGCTCGCTTGTCCTAAATCATCGATCTCGAGCTTTGACATCCAAAACACTTATGTATCTCTGCTTCTATACTTAGTCAGTTTCTGAATCATCAAAACTTATCTTTATTGGAATCGACCTGAAACCCAGATGTGTTTCCATAAATGACAACCAAAAATTAAATCACATTTATATAAAATTGATTACTTGCCAACAATCTCTCCCTTTGGCATTGATGGCAACACTTAACAAAAAAATGAATAAGTGTTCCAACAAATCTGTCTCCTCTATAATCTTCCTTTCTTTTTCTTTTCTCTTTTCTCTTTTCTTTTCTTCTTCTAGTATTGAATCTTTTCAATACTCTCCCTTTCTCATTATCTAATACACTAAGTTTAGCCAAAATCCTTGTGACTTCTTTGTCTAACTCTGTTGTGGATTGTGAAGATGTTTCACAATCGTCCATCATACTATTTAGAGTTGCCCTCTCTTTGGAAATAATGTCTTCTACATTTTGAACATGCCTTATTGGATTCATGAAATAACCATACAATTTTATCCCATGTCCAATGCAGCTCCTTGCATTTGTCAAGCAAGTTTTCACAATTTCTAAGTCCCATGTGATAGATTTGCAAACTGTTGTTAACTTGTTCTCTGAGTATGTCGTCTCCGCCTTCTCCTCTGCTATCTTCAATAAGTTCTCATAGTGCCCATCAAATTCATCAAGTGTAATTCTCAGATTTTCAATTTCATCTTTGTTCTGGAAAACAATAGGTACTAGAAGCAAATTTTTTACAGTATCAATTGCTCTTGTAATTACTTTTGCCTTCTTGTGTCCTTTTTGTTCTGATCTTTCCTTGGCTTTGTTCAAAGCAGTAAATGCCAATTTTGCTAATTCAACTTCATCCATGCTGTCAACATTTACATCACTACTTTCCAATAATGAAATGGATGATGTCTTTACCTCTTTCTTTTCATCCTCTTTCTGATCTATCATATGTTCTTCTTCCTTATTCTATTCTTCTTCCTTCTTCTGCTCCTCTTCCTTCTTCTTCTTAGCCTCATCTGCTATAGAAGTGTCCATATTCCCTGAAAAATGGTCCTTTTCATCTTGAGAGGTGTCAAGAGTTACTGCTACACCAGAAACATATAAATATGGTGGTGGATCTACTTCGCTCTTCTCAGAAGTTGTCTTTATTGCTTTTGATCTTTCACCCATTCCCAATTGTGTGGGCGAAGTGGTCTTAGGAGGTGAGGGCTTGTTAGAAGTAGTAATCATCAGTATCTTCTCTAGTGTCTTGTGAGTTTCCTCAGTGACTTCATCATATTTCCTCGCCATGATTTTCAATAATCTCACCTTGGTCCTTAATAGAGGTTTTAATTCCTTGTATATTCTATCCCTTTCTTGTACCGATATCATAGGCAACATGTTATCAATTTCTTGGTTCTTGATTCTATCATCGTAAATCTGTGCTCCATGTTTTCTTATCTCCAATCTCCCATATAAGTCTATAGGTATGCTTCCTTCAATTTTTAAAAGTGTCTTCTTGAAAGTAAGTGTTCAATCACAATGTCCTCAATTTTAAGCTTGTTTGCTTCTTTATACATGTTATAGTATTTAACAATTGTGACCAATTTTCCTTGTCCTAATGCTGTCTTCTCTAGCATCTTCAGATCAGGTTTCCATATGTGTTTTTCTTCTTTCTTCTCTTCTCCTACCATGCTCTACTCTTTAGGTGATGTTTGCATGCTTGATCTAGTAACTCTAGAAGTAATGTTTTAATCTTGTGTTATTTTCTATTGAGGAGGAGGTGGAATGTCTACCATAACTACCTCAGGAGTGGGAGGGGTTGTAGTACTTCCACTTGCTAGTCCAAGTGATCTTTCTGTCATCTTATTTTTGACTTCTTTTAGTTCTTCTTCTATCAACCCAGCTTTTACTCCGCATTCATGTACAAGATTCTCAATCTTTCTCTTCCTCAGACCTCTAGTCTGTTCTTCTCTCACTTTTGCTGACTTTTCCTCATATGTTCCCCATCTTTCCTCTGTTGTATCAATTTATGATGCAAGTACATGTTCTACTTGCATGGTAAGTACTTCATAACTTACTTCATAACCCATGGGATAACACCATTTATTTCTAGGTATGATTTCTTCAAAGCACACGCAATTAGTTTCAACTATGAAACAAATTGTATCTTTGTATTTTCCAACAATGTCTTCATGTATCATGTATCTGGTTTTCATCTGTCTCTGTAGGATCTTGATCATACCAAATAATTCACCATCAACCCAAGTATCATTTTGTCTCTTGTAGCTCTGTGAAATTAAAATGCCAGTAGGTACTCCAGATTTCCAACCACTAGGATGTAAGCTAGGAAATTTGTGCTCAATATGAATAAACATATGCATCAGCAATGAACCAAATTTGAAGGTCTTAGTTCTGTCCTTCTTCACTAGCTTCACATTATCAAGGAATTGTTGTGCCAGAACTTCCCATAGATTATATTTTACATTTTCCTTCACCATTCTCCATGCCATCATGATTATCCCAATAGATAGTGAGTTAGGTCTGCTACTGTAGTAGAACTTGTACCCAAGTATCATCGTAATCAATCTTACATCTTGCTGAAAGATGTCATTTACTGTCACTGCCCGTCTGTCCCATTTGGAATGAGTTAGGGTTTCAACTTCTTTCTTTACATGTTTCTCCGCAATAGGGATGACTTTGGTGTTGTTCAGTCTAGTGATTTCATGGATTAGGTCACTACAAATCTTCACATGTTGATCACCAATCTAGATAAACTAATCATGAACCCTACTTAATAGTATTTTGAACCATTCATCTTCATCAAATTCACATAAATCCATAATTTTCATTATGCTTAGCTAATCAATGTGTTTTTATTCTCTTCTCATGATTCCATTATTAGTCATATACTCCATCTCAGTTGATATATCATCAATTCCCACTATATCATACTTACAGTGTATGTAAGCCTTAATATCTTCTATGTGTAACACGTCATACAGGGTTTGGGAAAATGCTCCCTCTAGATCCTCTTCACATGATTTGAATGGATGTTTCTTAAAATTATACCTAGGTCGATCTATAACATTGAAAATAATAGGTGCATCCATGGCTAGATGATGTAAAATACCTTTCTTCCATTGAATTCTGAGTTTATCCTTCAATCAATCCCGCATGGCCAATGTAGAATAATCTGAACTTCTCTGATCTCTAATCTCCTTAGCTCTCTCTTTGTCAAATGGTAAAGAGATAGATCATCAAGTGGTTCTTTATACAAGTTTAAGTCATGAATTTCACTTTTACTTAAAACTATCTAGTCGGCTATTAGATCTCGCAAACAAAATATATGTGTCGGATAATGTTGTGCTCTTAGATGTATATTTCATGATGTTGGCCAAGCTTATATCCAAGCTCGCTCAAGCTCAATCCACAAATTTTAGAGCAAGATATATTCTGATGTCTATATCCAATGCTCCCCCTAAGGTCATGATCAACCAATTAGGTCAATTTTGTTTTGCTACCATCAGGCGAAGATCCAGTAGCCTCTACTGATTCTCCTTGAACCGATGTCTCGCTAGTTTCTTTGATCTTCCATATCTTACCACTATTGCTATCTTTTGCCTTCTTAAAACAACTTTCAAAATCACTCTTGAAATCTGCAACACTTTTACCAATATCATTTCCATTCTTCTGTGAATTCATAGGAGGTGGTACTCTTCTGTTGTCTGATCCATTATACCTGCAAAATTTTGCTATATGTCCTGGATTATTGCATTTGTAAGATATAGGAGGTCTTCTTTCCTAATTAACTTGTAGCTTATAGTACTTTGCAATGTTTCCAATGTTATTACATTTGTAGCATGTAGGTTTTACCATAGGTTCTCTTCCATTGACTTGTCTATATCCTGATTGATTAGGTTTTCTGCATTCTACTTTCTTGTGCCCATATCCATTATAGTTAAAAAAATAACTAGAAAAGGTTCTAAAAGGGGCATTACCTCTACAGTCTCTCTTCATGTGTCCAAATTTGTTTCATCCAAAGCATCTACCTCTAAAGGGTCTGATCTACTCTTTAGGTTCTTCAATAGAAGGTTTCTCAACATCAATCTTCTCATTTGATTTCTCTTCATGATTCTTTGAACATTCAGCTTCATTGAAGCCAATACCAGTCATATCACCTTTAGGTTTCTATTTGTCTCTCTATTGATCAATCAAATCACTGTTGGTGTGAAGTTTCTCAATGTGTTTCTTTGCTTCAACAAGTTCACCTTTTATAATCTAATTGTATTTTTCCATTTCCAGATACTTGTTCTTGTAGTTGTTAGTCTCATTCTTCATTTGATCTAATGCACTGTTTAAAGCTTCTTCAACTTTCTTCTTAGCATCCTTCTGTACATGTATTTCTTTAGCCATAGTCTCATTTTCAAGTTTCAGAGTTTCATTCTCTTCTTTTAGTTGCTTCACTTGATCTAAACTGTCTCCATCTGAATCCTCTTTTATCTGAACCACACGATCTTGTCTTTGATTTATGGAAGCTCAAGATGAGCTTTGAGTTTCTTTATGAATTTCTCTGCTCTTCACATGTTGAATCTCAACTCTCCATTCTCTGCTTTTTCTTTGTCAAGGTCTTCAATTGCAACATCAAATTTTTCTTGCAAACTGTCCAAATCCACTATGATCTCCCTCAAGCTATTAGAATTTCTCTCCAAGGGCCAAAAGATCTGATATCAATTGATAGGATTGGATAATACTGAGAGAGGGGGGGGGGGGGGAATCAGTATTNTCAATTGATAGGATTGGATAATACTGAGAGAGGGGGGGGGGGGTGAATCAGTATTATAACACTTAATTAAATTATTCAACCAATTAAATATTAACCATAAACTTACAGTAAAGAAAAGAACATAAGCAAATGACACAGTACTCATAACACCATATTTTGTTTTCGAGGAAACCCTGGCCAAGGGAAAATCTTGGTGGGGATGGTACCCACAAGCATGTACTAAAGTATAATGTCCCTGTAAGGAGACCTAGCCCTATTAGGAGCTGAATATTGCATAGCACATTTCCTTGTTAAAAGAATTATAACCCTGTTAAAGGTTCACAACACCCTATTAGGGGCCAAATGAGCTTACAACTCTTACAATATAATTCAGGTTACAAAGTATTCTCACTCATGAACAAAAACAAGCAACACTGGTGCTCAGATAGTTCCTTTATTTTTCTTCAATGATCTCTGTCATTCTCTACTTTTCTATTCACTCAACAACTCATCCAACTATCCAACTAACCACTGTTACCCACATATATCTTTATCAGAAAGATCTTACATATATATCTCACAACTTTATAAAGTCAGCTCTCACTATGGATATTACAAATATTAGAAAGTCGACCTTCAATACAAAATACATTTAATATAGTAAATACAAAATGCATAGTTGGAGATCTTGCATAGTCAATGTGGAGGTTATCAACAACCAAAATACAAATTTTATTGTCTGGAGTCCAAGTCATACTCCCTCAATCTTCACTACTGTCAAACTGCTATGTTTCGCTGTTCTGGTGTAGTCTGTCTGTCTTCAATTCTTTCTAACTCATCATATACTCAACCAAATCAATCTTAGGTGGAGGCTATACATACCCCATACTATCTTCCTCTAAGCTCACTTATCCTAAATCATCGATCTTGATCTTTGACATCCAAAACACTTTTGTATCTCTGCTTCTATACTTAGTCAATTTCTGAATCATCAAAACTTATCTTTACTGGAATTGATCTGAAACCCAGATGTGTTTCCATAAATGACAACCAAAAAGTAAATCACATTTACACAAAATTTATTACTTGCCAACAATTTGTAACTTGATAAAGGGTATCTTAATATTCCCTTAAGTTTCCTAGTTGTTTGGGAAAGTAGTTAGTTGTAGTTCTCAGTCGCTGAAGAGTTTGGCATATACTATTGCTCAACACATACTGATGCTTGACATATACTGTTGCTTTGCACATATTGTTGCTCAGCTTATATGGTGTTTCTTGACATGTGTTAGGAATTTGGGTGCTTAAGAGGGAACTAACATAAACAATAGTCTTGTCTGAAATCCATTATTGGATTATGTCATATTGGTCATGAATAGGGCCTAGACAAAGTGATCCAACCCCATTCCACAAAGTCACATGGCCTCTTGTATGTCATCAAAAGTTGGTGTACCCGAGTAGGGTCATTAGGAGTGATTGTCCAAATCAACCCAAAATAGGAACTTGAATCATAAAGTTTGGATGTTGTATTGAAGTTGGAAGCTGTTTACAAAGGTGTGGAGCCTATAGAAAGTGACCTCCTTGAAAATTTGAGAGGTCTAGTCATGTTGGACAAAGTAAATGTATAGCCTCTACATCAGATTTCTAGTGAGTTGATTCATAATGTGACTGGGTTGGATAATACAGGGATTATCCTTTTTGTGGAGAAGAACACAAAGAAACAAGTGAAAACCCTAACACATTCTAAGTGGGACAAGAGGGCAATGACTATTTCCAACATCTTTTAGCAATATGTGAGATTGATTTTTATGGTTTTGGGGTACAAACTTCATTACAACAGCCAACCAGTTTTCGCGGGTGTTATCATGATGGCTTATAAAATGGTGAAGGAAAATGTGAAATACAACTTGTACAAAGTACTAAGACAACAATTTCTCTAGAACGTCAAGAAGATTAAGCAAGACAAACCAAAAACATTCAGGTTTGGATCTCTATTGATACATATCTATATTCACATAGTTCATAAGTTTCCTCAATGCACCCTAGGGCATGGAAAGACAGTGAACCCACTAGTATTCAAGTAACTAACAATTATAGAAGGAAAATTAGTACATGGGTTGATGGAGAACTCTTTGCAATGTTCAAAATTATTCAAAGACAAATGGTTGAAAGAGTGAGAATCCCTGAGGCAATATTTGAGAAATACAAAGATACAATCTATTTCATGGTTGAAACTAATTGTGTATACTTTGAGGTAGTTGAACCAAGGAAGAAATAGAGTTACCCTATGGGTTATGAGGTCACTGCAAACATTCTTACCATGCAAGTAGAACATGTTCTATCTTTTGAGATTGATTATTCAAAATAAAGATGGGGCACTTATGAAGAAAAGTCTGCCCAAATTAGAGATGAATGAACCACCTCACAATAGGTGTGGAATAATCCTGTTATGAGGTGCATTTAACTTGTCAACCCAGGGACGTATACTTGAAATGGTCGGCACAATATGTGCACTAGGTTCCTTAAGGAGTCATTCTGCTTATGCTGCAGGAAGGTAAAAATGCATAAA
>MU223762.1:3665902-3683873 GCA_018584345.1 Thuja plicata
GCTGCAGGAAGGTAAAAATGCATAAAAGAAACCTACACTAGTGCTGCAAGAAAAGAATACATTTATCTCCTTACTGAAATGAATGCTAGAAATTGAAAACTCTACTTAAACCTATACTTTCAACCTAGAACATCCATTATAACTATTATTGCAAATGTTGCAGGAACATTCACAAGGTACAATGCTGCAGGAAGAAATTATAACTTCTATCTGAAATACTGGAAATACTGGAAATGCTAGAAATGCTGGAAGTAAATATATTCTATTCTAACCTATTCCACCTCCCAAGTGGGCCCCCTTGGTTGGTTTCTGCTAATCTATTAACATAGAATGTAAACCAAGAATTACTTCATTGTATTTCAAAAACTCATTACATAAAAACAATACATGAAACTTAAAATAGCTTGCTATAAGATATAACAGTTTCTTTCAAAAACTTCTTTCTCTAACTTTCCTCCTTCTAACTTCAAACTATCGGTCCAATCCCTATAAATAGAGGATCGAACACTTATTACAAAACAGAAAAGAAACTATCTTGCTGAAAACATGCTGGAGAAGAAGATTGCAATGCAATAGCCCGCGGTGTGGGTAATAAAGCTTGGGTGACCAGTTCAACATAATAAAGTGCAGAGGGAATATAGCAACACTACATCTCCGCATCCTAGAATAATGGCTCCTCCATTGTAGCAGCCGTGTTTCCTAGTGCTGTGATGATCACTCCACCATAGCTGGTCCTCAACAGTCTTCCTTGAATGCTGTCGACCACTCTCCAACCACTTCCTTTCCTGTCAAGTTAGTTGTGATGCAAAAATATTCATGCAACAAGCTTAATCAAATTAAATCCTGATATTAGAACATATATTCTGATGGTTATATGAAATACTGCACTATATGTATAATATTGGAAAAATATATCACAAATATCTACCCATGGTTTATCAGTTCTAACTAGACTTTATCACAAGTTTTAACTGGTTAGGTTCACAAATGTCTTGAAAGAAATTAGAACAGAGTATTTAAAGTTATACAAAATAAAGGCAATAATTTGGCCTTATCATCTGCCCCTTGGTTAATCAAATACTTGACCTCAAGCATTGCATCTTCTGGAAATTGACCTAAAGTCACCAACTTCAATTCTTCCTCGCCTCTAGCTCTTGAAGGAGTAGTAGAATCCTCTTATTCTTTCCCAAACTTCCCTTCTATGATCCTCCTGCAGCCTGTCAAGCCTGGCAATGTTGATGTCATACAAGGGCCAAAGGAGCATGGGCGGCTGCATTGTGAGTGGACACCAGAGCTCCTACCTGATTTGCCTACCCAGCTCCATGTATTTTGGTGCTCAGTGTATGGCTGCTTCAAGGTTAATGGGGTTGTGTGGTTCTGACCTTTTGAATGCCTCTGATAATCTTCCCCATCTACTTCTGGCACCGGTTAAGGCTCTTTTGAAGACAAAATAAGACATGTTGTCATATTTTACATACACATCTATTCTAAGCTTGAAAATTTAATCTGTTATTTCCTTTTTAATATTCCCATATGTCAGTTTGAACCAATCCCTCAAGAACACTTCAGGTTGACTTCTTTCTTCTCTTAATGGCAGGGGTTCTGTTTTCTCAAGTTCTCTATAATTCTCCAATTGTCTATCATAATTAGCCTCATTGTGCATCCAAGAAATTAGGGCCCTTAGGTGTATATCCCCTATGTAAAGTAGGGGGTTCCATCTAGTCTCTATAGGGATGATGAAATTATGCACATACAACTCACAGAGTAAGTTTTGTTGCCAAGATGGAAGGGTCTGGTATAAACCATAGAATTCCTAAGCTGGTTTGAACTCTGCGTTTACATCTTTGAGGGTCATCATCAACTGGAATAGGAGGAATTGTTCTTTTAGACAGATGGTATAGACCCTAGGTGGTGGTCTACAAGCAATTATATGGTCAGTTAGCTTAAGGGCATGTTCCATTCTCTATTTCTGTCTTGCCAACTGATCTTTTAATTCTGCAATTTCCTCTCCTTGTTCTGCTATTACTTTCTGTAATTTATTTTTCTCTTCTCCCCATAGAGTGGTTGTCAGCACATACTTATTATATAACTAGAAGAGAAGCATTTGTAGAGTAATCAGACCACTATTTTCATCCTGGTTATTCTTCCTCCTTTGTTCCCTCCATAACTGCTTTAAGAAATTTATTAACCAAGTTCGTTATAGGAAACTAGGGCATTTCTTGTGCAAGCTAGTTGGTGAGTTATAGGGGTTTCTTTTTCACAGGTTGGAACATCCTGATGACTAAATCCTAGGTCATTTTGACATACATTTGGCTCAGCTTCACACTCCTCATCCATATTTTGAGGAATGTCTGGAATCTCAGACTGGTTGGGAGAATCATCCGGAACAATATGAATAGGAGTTTCCTCCTCAAATTGTTTGGGGGAAGCGAAATGGCTTTCGGTGGGTACTTTAGGAATTTGCCCTTTCATCCTAGAGCTCCTTCTTATAGGGATTTCCTCAACCTCTATAGCCTTTTTCTTACTAACCCTTTTTGTTTTCTCTGCTGCAGGAGTAGTGGCTGTAGGAACTGACTTTATTTTCTTCCCTCTCGAGACTTGAGGGTTTTATGGCTCAGCTTCAGGAACCAAAGTTTCTCCCACTAACTTCCGTTTTCCTTTTGTTTAGGTGGAAGTAGGTATATTGCTCATGTGAGTGGGTAAAGGCACATTTTCTTGTAAATTTTTGGTTTCTGCCCCTTGGGTACTTTGCTCGACAACTGGGTCAGGGGGAAATGCATTATCTTGGCTAATTTGCACATTAGGGGAAATTTGAGGCTGCAGGGTTTTATGATGGACAAAATCTGCCCATGCCATAGGGGAGACATCCCTAAGAGATCTTTCTATGAGTAATTTAATTAGGGCATGGTGAGTAACAAAATTGTCATTTCCTTTCTGGGTTTCTTCGACACTAATGCGCAACATATTAAACAAGAAATTAGGGGCATTCATTGGGATATTATGTCATACATAACTAAGAAGCTTAAAATGATGCACATGTAAATTAGAAAATCTTCCTTCACAGGTGAAATACCTGATAATGTGCATGGCCAACTCATGATATGGTGGAGGAATTGACATTCTTTTGCACCCCTGTTTAGTGATTTCCAGTGGAGGGTCACCTGGTAGGGTAAACTGGGCCCTAGCTGACCTGGCATCATGTGCATTGGGGTAGTGTTCCCTTGATGCTAGAAAATCAGTTACTTCGGCTATTCACTCCTCTGTTGCAATGACTGTCAACCCCCATACAGTTTCTTGGCCTTCATCAAATGTGTTTGCAAATTCTGTTGCTGCTTCCTCATCAAACCCTATCAATTTTAAGAAATATCCTAGCCATCCACAGGCATTAAATCTTCTTACTTCCTCGACATCAGAAAGTAAAATACCATGAACTACTAGTTCATGCCGCTGCAATTGGCCTCCCATTTGTGCTTACCAAATTCAACCTCTGCTCTGTTCTTGACAATTACCTTCTTCTCTTTTGAATTTCAAACTACCTCTTGTAAAACCACAGACCCTTTTCACATTCTTCTGGTATTCTCGGTATGAACAAAATGAATTATAGATATTCATGTGAGAGTTTATCTTATGATTTTAATTTTGGGTCACATCTAGTCTGACAATTAGGGGTTTATTTAAGAATAAAGGTACGACACTTGACACTTGTGTGATGCAGAAACTAGATTTTAATTAAGACAAGGCCAAAGTATAGATTTGAGGATATTAATGAGTAAATAGAAATGACATTTAGGAATGAGTATACTTCCCTGCCCCCTACAAAACTTTGATAAGTGTCCTCACTTGTCAGACTCAGCAGGAGGTACGGAACTGGCTTCAAGCCGCAACTATATATTTAGGGCAGTATTAGATATAACCAACAAAATCTATGCGCTAAAAATGGAAATAAATTTGAAAAGCTCATACCTGTTAATTGATCATCACACATGCCAGGAAAGGTTGGCAAGAGTGGAATGATGGCATCAGCGGTCGACATGCGTCAGTGCATGATCTCTTTATTGAAAGCATAGAAATATGATGATGTGGGAGGTGGGTGGATGGAAGATTAAGGAATGAAATGGGTTGAAAAAGAAGAATGTAGAAAGTGAATGGAGAATTTGAAATTTATGTAAACATAAAGTTTTTATTATGGTCATGCTTCAAAGGAATTCTTATTGAAGAGTTGCAGGAAGAAGGTTGGCACCCTCTGCTGTAGGAAGTGTTACCTGTTGATCCTTTAAAACTGGCTGGTTGAATTGTTGTAGGAAGTCTTCTTTCATCTGTGGCTGGTGATACAACTTTAGTCAATGTCCATTAACTAATAGCTTGAAGTGTACTGGGTCAATTGTGGTCAATTGGACTGCTCC
Organism: Thuja plicata; assembly: GCA_018584345.1. Lineage (NCBI taxonomy): Eukaryota > Viridiplantae > Streptophyta > Pinopsida > Cupressales > Cupressaceae > Thuja > Thuja plicata. Next base: position 3,670,306 of record MU223762.1, read on the forward strand.
ATTTGTAAATACATGGCTTATTTCATATGGACCCAGCCATCGTGTGTGCAGCTTACCTGGTATTTCTTGGAATCTGGAATCATACAACAATTCCCAATCTCTATTCTGGAACTGCTTACTCTTAATATGGGAGTCGTGCCATTGTTTCCTTTTCTTTTGGATAATTTTCGTACACTGCAGGGCAGACTTGCGCATTTCATCCAAAGAATTGAGATGCAGTAAGTGCTCTCTGTGTGCTGTAGGAAGATCAATATTTAGTTCCAGTGTTGTTCTTAATGTCTTGTGTTCAAATTCAATTGGTAGCATTGCTGCTTTACCATATAACAGTTCAAACGGAGTGAACCCTGTGGTGGTCTTCCATGTTGTTCTATACACCCAGACGGCTTCTGATAGTTTGCTGCTCCAATCTCGGTGATGCAAATGAACTGTCTTTGTTAAGATTGCTTCTATTTCCCGATTTGGAACTTCTACTTGTCCATTAGCTTGAGGGTGATAGGGGCTTGACTTATGATGCCTGATATTATATTCCTTCATGAGCTCTATTATCAGATTGGAAGTGAATTGAGTACCTTGATCGGTAACAAGTTCTCTTGGCATGCCATATCTAGTAAAAATTTCTTCATACAGAAATTCAACAACTTTATGATCTCTGGCATGCTTCATTGCTCTTACTTCAACCCATTTGGTCAGGTAATCTGTGCACACAAGAATGTATGACTTCCCATTGGATGGAGGGTCTATTGGACCAATAAATTCCATGCCCCATTTATCAAATGGTTTTACCACCACCTATGGGTTTAAGGGCATTTCATCTGATCTTGTTGGTCGGCCCATTCTTTGACATTTGTCACACTTCCTTGTATAACTGGCTGCATCTTTGTGAAGTGTAGGCCAATAGTAGCTAGTTTTTAAAATCTTCTGTGCTGTTCTTTTGGCTGCAAAGTGTCCTCCACATGGTTCATTATGACATGCATGCAGAATGTCATATGTCTCATCTTCTCGCACACATCTCCTCATGACTTGGTCAAGTCCAGTGTAAAATAATGTGCTATCAATCCAAGAGAAATGGAAGCTTTTCTCTACAAGCAGCTTCTTATCCTTATAAGAGAAATGTGTGGGAATTTTGTTAGCTGCTAGATAATTAGCTATATCAGCATACCATGGATTTTGGATAGCAATATGAAATAAATGTTCATCTAAAAATGCATCATCTATCAAAGTAGTATGCTCTTCAACATGATGAATTCTGGATAGATTATCAGCTATCATGTTTGCTTTCCCTGGCTTGTCAATGATTGTTATATCAAATTCCTGCAAAAGAAGAAGCCATATTTCTAACCTTCCTGTGATGATAGGTTTGTTCATGAGATACTTAATTGCTACATGGTCAGTATGATAAAGATAGGATACCTAGTTACATAATGGCAGAATTTGTTCAGAGCATAAACTACTGCTAGCAACTCTTTCTCAGTCATTGTATAGTTTAAATCTGGTCCATGTAGACTCTTACTGATATAATAGATTGCATTTTCAAGGTTTTTAGAATTTTGTCCTAAGACAACACCTATGGCATATTCTGAAGCATCTGTATATATGTGAAATGGCAAAGTCTAGTCAGGACCCCTAAGTACTAGTGTAGTTGTCAAAAGTGACTTGAGCTACAAGAAGGATTCATCACATTCTTTTATCCAGGCAAATTCAGCTTCTTTGGTAAGTAAGGTGTACAGAGGACTAGCTATTTGACTAAAGTTCTAGATAAACCTCCTATAATAGCCAGCATGACCTAGGAAAGATATGACATCTTTTTGCTTAGTAGGAATAGGGAGTGTGAGAATTACCTCTATCTTCGCAGGGTCTACCTGGATTCTAGCTTCGAAGATAAAATGTCCCAACACCACACCTTCCTGCATCATCATAAAGCACTTTTCACTGTTGAGAGACATGTTGTGTTCCTTGCATCTGATTAGTACCTTAGCCAAGTTCTTCAGGGCTTCCTCAAATGTGACACCAAATGTAGTGAAGTCATCCATGTAAATTTCCATGCAATCATGTGATATATCAGCAAAGATGCTGATCATAGCTCTCTGAAAGGTGGTAGGTGCATTGCATAAGCCAAATGGTAACACTAAATAAGCATATGTGCCCCAAGGGCATGTGAATGTGGTCTCTCCTGATCTTTGAGGGCAATGCTTATCTGATTGTAACCACTATATCCATCCAGAAAGGAGAAGTATTTCTTTCCAGCCAAATTATCCAAGACCTGGTCAATAAAAGGTAAAGAAAAGTGATCCTTCTTTGTGGCATTATTTAATTCCCTATAATCCACACATATCTGCCACTTACCTCCTTTCTTAGGTATAATGACCAATGGTGATACCCACTTGCTATCAGAGATTGGATAGATGAATCCAGCATCTAACAACTTTTACAACTCAATTTTGACTATTTATCTCAGTGCGGGATTTATTCTCCTCTGGTTGACAAAGTTGCAAGCTTCCATCATTGATATAGATTCTATGGGTGCAAAGTTTAGGGTTTAGTCCTTCCATATCCCCATAATCCCATGCAAAGGCTTTTTCATGTTGGCTAAGGAGGTCGGTTAACAATACCAACTGTGATTGGGACAACTTGTTGTTTACATGGAGGCTATGACCAAGGGAAAGTTCCACTATTGTTGTTAGCTCTGCCATTAACACTTCAGGCACTGGACTTCTAGCTATTTCACTTGTCAGTAATTGATCAATTATCTTAGGGGTTGCTGGAAACACACAGTCCTCATAGGTACATAGCTATAAAATAGAACTCTCTGAAACATCTTTAGCCACAACACATTCATTGGTAAGAATGCTCTGTATCACATCATCTTCCTCTTGCATCTTTAGAAAAGATTTCCTATGCAACATCATGAGCTGGGCTATCAAATTTATCTCTTCCTCTTCATCCCCTAAGTTTGGCCAAATAGGTTCTCCCAAGTCTGGCTGGGGTTGGGCAGGTGGATATAAGGCTAGCTTCCTTATGGCTTGACCATTTGAAATTGTCATACTGCCTGATCTGCAATTAATTTTGGCATTAGTGGTGGCTATCCAGAGTCTTCCCAAGATTATAGGATAGCCAACAAAATTTACTTTAGGAGATAGGATAAGAAAATTAGTAGGATACTCCCATGAATCTAAGGTAACTACCACATCCTCTATGAGACCATCTGGAGTAACAGTTGAACTATCAGCAAGTTGTAGCACTATGGGTGTTGTTCTTAAGCCTTCTATGCTTAGCCTATGCATTGTATCCTTAGTCATCACATTATTGCTACTCCCAAATCAACTAAAGCATTTTTCATAGTCTATCCATTTATTATCAGGTTGACTACTGGGCTGCCAGGATCTGAATACTTTGGTATTACCACCTTTCCTAACATGATATCCGCTAATTGCCCTACAACATGGACTATTTGAGGGTCTTTCTTCTTTCATCCTGGCTTCTTAAGGCATGCTTCCTTAATAGCCTTTCCATAAAGAGGTATATCTTTGATAGCTTGGAACAGAGGGATTTGGATGTTCATTTTTTTCAGCTGCTCAATAATATCAAAAGTTTCTTCCTCTTGAGGTATAGGTTTTTCCTTGTTTAGCCTATGTGGAAAGGGTGAATTTATTGGAGTGTGGACAGTAGTTCTGATGGGTATATCAGTTGTTTGGCTGGTATTTGGCAGTGTGGCTTCTGGAAGTAGTGCTGCAGGAGTGTCTGCAACTTCCATGATAATAGGATATTCAGGTGTAGGCAGAGTAGCACCAGACCTCAAATGGATATCAGCTATCTCTAGTGAATAAGTAGGGCACTGCTGAGTGTCAGTAGTGTATGTTTGTTGCTGCTGCTATTTGTTGTTTGGATTTGGCTGAGGTTGAGCAGGCAATTGGGTTGGCTTTGGATTAGAATTAGTTGCTACAGGAGGTGGCATTATTGTAGGTGGTTGCACTGGAGGTGGTAATTGTGGACCACCATAATTTTGGTTAGGCCATTATGGAGGCCCCCTCCATTGATTAGTTTGTTGCCAATTTCCTTGCGGTGGTTGCCATTGATTCTGTTGATTAGGCCACTGGTTATTTTGCTGGTTAGGCCACTGGTTATTTTTCCATTGGATATTTTTCCACTGGTTAGACCACTGGGGTTGAGAGTACTGAGAAGTGTTCTGATAACTTTGGTTTTGCCATTGATTATTGTTAGAATTTGAAAATTGTAGAGGATCTTGTGGCATACCTTATCATGAAGCCCATGGTCAAAATTGAGAAATGAAGGACTCTTGATCATTGTCTCCATCTATCTTCATGTATTCAGTTGGAAAATCTTGATTTTCTAGGTTTGCTACCAGCTTACATCCATAGTCTTTCTTTTGATTGCGACAGTGTGGACAGTACTCAGCCAATTGTGATTCAGCTTCTGCATGCTTCTTCTTGGAAGTCATTGTGTCAAGATGTGTAGCTACATCATTTATAATATATTGCTTGAAATTCGTGAGAAAATTAGATATCTCCAGCTTTGAAACGCCCGAACCAATCCCTTTTGTGACTGTGGGCCAGTATCCTCTACCTTTCTTAACAGTTGACCTTGAGTAGTTGAGACAGATTTTCTTGAGGTCATCCGAAGAGGATTGGGATATGTCTCCACTAGCCATCAAGTCTAATGCTTCCAGACAATTGTCATTTACCCCTCTTAAGAAGACTAGTTTCTGTGAATCATTTTCCAGTACATGTTGGGGTTCTTCTGCATTGTGTATAAGAAACATGAAACATAGTCCTCCAATGTTTCATCCTCCTTTTGAGACATCCTAAAGATATCATCTTCTTTTGGGTCACTCCCCTTGCAATAATCTTTGTATTTCTGCAGAAACAATGTCTGCATCTCATCCCAGGTACCTGCTGCATTGGCTCCTAAGCCCATGAACCATCATAAGGCTGATTCTTTCAGTGTTGCAGGAAATTACTTGAGCTTATGGGCATCGGTATTATAGTCAAAGCTTTGACAGAGTATGTCAAACTCAAACAAGAAAGTGTTAGGATCCTCCGTTATAAGACCATAAAACTTTGGAAGAGCAGCTGTAGGTATATTTTTGAGATTAGCATTATTTATAAGGCTCAGGAGAGGAAATGGAAAAGTAGGATGTGCCATTACTGGGGGTATTTGATTATGGTGTTGCTGCTAGAAAGGAGCATTAGCTACTGGATTGTTAACAATAGGTGGATTTGGGCCGGAATTATCTAGAAAGCTGGCCAAGACTTTAGCAAAAGGCCAAAAACTGCTTATATCAAATGGTTTTGCTCTGGAGGAAGATGCTGCAGGAAATTCAGGACTTGCGTCTTCAAAAGGTAACTCAACTTCTTCAACTTCCTTGTTCAAATTAGCAGACTCTGCTGGGAGAAATCTGCCATATCCATCTCATCGCCTTTCTCTTCGATGCATGCAATTGAATTCTTCATGCTTGTGAAGCAATTTTTAGGGATACAAATCTAAAAACTAACTAGGAATGAAAAAATGACTCAAAAATGTTCCTAGCTTGACACCATCCCCGGCAGTGGAGCCAAAAATGAACTGCCTCACAATAGGTGTGGAATAATCCTATTACAAGGTGCATTTAACTTGTTAACCCAAGGACATATACTTGAAATGGTCGGAATGAAATGTGCACTAGGTTCCTTAAGGAGTCATTCTGCTTATGCTGCAGGAAGGTAAAAATGCATAAAAGAAACCTACACTAGTGCTACAGGAAAAGAATACATTTATCTCCTTACTAAAATGAATGCTATAAATTGCAAACTCTACTTAAACCTATACTTTCAACCTAGAACATCCATTATAACTATTCTTGCAGATGCTGCAGGAACATTCACAAGGTACAATGCTGCAGGAAGAAATTGTAACTTGTATCTGAAATACTGGAAATACTGGAAATGCTGGAAGGAAATCTATTCTATTCTAACCTATTCCACCTCCCAAGTGGCCCCCCTTGGTTGGTTTCTTCTAATCTATTAACATAGAATGTAAACCAAGAATTACTTCATTGTATTTCAAAAACTCATTACATAAAAATAATACATAAATCTTAAAATAGCTTGCTGTAAGATATAACAGTTTCTTTCAAAAAATTCTTTCTCTAACTTTCCTCCTTCTAACTTCAAACTATCGGTCCAATCCCTATAAATAGAGGATCGAACACTTATTACAAAATAGAAAAGAAACTATCTTGCTGAAAACATGCCGGAGAAGAAGATGGAAATGCAACAGCCCGCGGTGTGGGTAATAAAGCTTGGGCGACTAGTTCAACATAATAAAGTGCAGAGGGAATATAGCAACACTACTTCCCTGTGTCTTGGATTAATGGCTCCTCCATTGTAGCAGCCATGTTTCCTGGTGCTGTGATGATCACTCCACCGTAGCTGGTCCTCAATAGTCTTCCTTGAATGCTGTCGACCACTCTCCAGTCGCTTCCTTTCCTATCAAGTTAGTTGTGATGTAGAAATATTCATGCAACAAGCTTAATCAAATTAAATCCTGATATTAGAACATATATTCTGATGGTTATATGAAATACTACACTATATGTATAATATTGGCAAAATATATCACAAATATCTACCCATGGTTTATCAGTTCTAACTGGACTTTATTATAAGTTTTAACTGGCTAGGTTCACAAATGTCTTGACAGAAATTAGAACAGAGTATTTAAAGTTATACAAAATAAAGGCAATAATTTGGCCTTATCAATGAACATACTAGGACAACAAGGAAAATAAAGATTGAGAAAATGGTTGATAATATTGCAGAGAAGGCAGGTATAAACAAAGATGAAATGTAAGAGTTCAAGAAGAAGACAGAAGAAGGAGCTTCTAGATTGGGGAGCACTGCTCCTGTAACTCTTCCACCTCCTGAAGTTGTAGAGGTTGTTGACTCACCTCCTACTATGGTCGATGTACCTGATACCAGTCCTACACCACCTAAGAGAACATCGCAAAGAACAAGCATGACTAAGAGAGTGAAGGCAACAAAAATTCTTGTTATAAGGACAAGGTCCTCCAAAACAACTCACCTCCTAAAAGGCGAAGGACTGGTGTTGATAAGAAAGAAGAAGAGAAGAAACAAAAAGAGAAGATTGAAGAGAAGAAAACAAAGGAGAAAAATGAAGATAAACCAACTGAGAGACACCTTTGGAAACCTGATCTAAGGATGTTGGTAAAGAGGATAGTCGATCAAGGAAAGTTGAATCAATTACTTAAATCCTTAGGGATACAATGATAATGACTGAAGACATTGTTATTAATCATATTCAAGTGTTTAAAAAGAATCTACTTAAAATAGAAGGTAGTATTCCTAAGGATTTGTATGATAAATTGGAAGTAAGAAAGTAGTTAGCACTTAAAGAAGATGAACAGATAAGATTAAAATCCATAGAAAACATGATACCCATTGTTTCAATTATTGAGCTTGATAGAATAATGAAAGCCATTAAGCCCTTGCTGAGAGTAAAAACTATATTGATAAAGATTATGGGGAGAAAGTATGATGAAGTAATTGAAGAAACTAACAAGGATATTGTATCATCTGAAAATGGAAGCACTTCCATCTTGGTAGGTTTAACACCCTCTTTTAGTGCATTTACATGATAGATTTGCATTTAGGATGCATCTACACTTGGTAATTATTTGTTTCTAGGTGAAATTAGGGTCAAGATCCTAAGGATTCTCCTTGATTTCCCTCTTTGTGGCTTTATTTTCTAGGTAGGACCTATGTACTAGTCCTCCTAGCCTTCATCACATCTCTTCTAGGCCCCCGTGCCCTTTTCCAAAATTATGTTATGTTTTTTGATCATCCTAGGTCTCTGGCTAACCTAGAAACTTCACTCGCACTCTAAGTTGACCGGCCTGAAACCTTAGGTTAGGGTTGAGGTTGACCTTTAAATTTGTTGGGTTTTGGTTGCCACTTTCAAATTTGGATCATAGCGGGGCCCTAAATTCAAAATTGGCCCCCAGATCTGAATGCGAAAGGGTTTTTATTTGAAATATAATTAATGTATTTCCTCCTTAGTTGGTTATTGTGATTGGACAATAATTTGAGGTAATATTTGAATTAGGATCCCTCACATTTCCCTATGAGGCTTACCTTGAAATCTCTATATAACCACTCTCTTTTGCCTTCATTTGATAGGAGATCATGACATATGACATTATGACATGATGATATAAGATGATGATGAAAGAATGCAAGAGGATGATATATGAGGACAAGATATGATGATACCTTGATGAAAGCAAGCATTTTGTGGACATTCATTGGAGCAAGAAAGAGTTCTTCAATCCTTCCTTCTTCTTTGATTTACTATTTTCAACATTCAAGCATTCAAAATATACAATCATGGGGTAGTAACTACGGATTGTGAGTTTGGTAGGAGTACTTTAGCCTTGGGGGCTTGGTATGATTTCTCTATCATATTCAAACCTATGCATTTCTCTCTCATTTCAATCCATGCTAGGGTTTCGATCTAGAGGATTAGATCTTGGCATTGCACATTTAAATCTCTTCCTACGAGCAACACACATACATATTCTATTACATCCGGCTATTCGTGGAGGTGGATATCACCAAAATGGGGGTTTGACTAAGTCAAAACCCTATATAGCCACCCCCAAAACACCATTTTAAAGATATCTATAGTTGTTGTTTCAAGAGTTATAGAGTAGATTCAGATACCCTTTTCGACAAACTTTCGGGATCCGTGAACAAAATTTTCGTCGAAGCAGCGTAGGTCAAGGTCGACATAAAGGGGTCAAGGTCGACCTTGCTAAAAAAACAAAAATATTTTTGGGTTTTCTCCATCTCTGTGTTTCTATTCCAGATCCGCTTGCATAATTTCTAGAAACTTAGTACAAACACCAGAAAATAACAATTTCTAGATCTTCTATGTTATGAGGTATGTATGTAATTTCATTATTCTTTGAAAACATTTCTAGATTTATATTCCTTATCATTATAATTAAATATATGTGGTTAATAGTGGCATAGGGTCTCTTTTAGGTTCAAACCCCCATTGTTCTAAAACCTTGTCCATATTTTCCACCATACATTTTGGTGAACCCGACGTGAAAACTCTTTCTTTTTGGTGTTAGATTTGCATTTTATGTTAGATCTTACATGCATATAAAATTAGATTTATTTTATTCTCTTGCATTTATATTTCAAAAATAATAATAAAAAAATCACAAAATTTCTTTCAAAATACAAAAACATTTACATTTTTTATGCTTATAGTGTTAGTTTGTGTTCAACATGTATGATTTTTGTTTCGAATACTTTAATGAGGCTTTTATTGCAAAAGGGGATAGATCCCCTAATGAGGTATATGGAAGTGAGGTCTATTGATCCTATTCCTATTTCATCCTCCTCTACAACCTCTTCAATTGACCTTTACCATATGATGTGTGCATGGTTACCTTCATGTTCCACTATTTGCAACATTGATGCACCTATAATGTTATATCCTAAACCTTTGTTGACGGTAAAAGGATGTCCTCAAATAATAATTAAGGGTAAACCTAGAGATCCTTTGGATTTCTTTGATAACACAAATTCCGTTTCACATGCTTATCGCACACATGAAAACCCTCACCCTACTATTTTGGTTTCTTTACCTCCTTCTCAACCTATGATTCCTCAGACACCTAGGTTGTTATATTCATTTAAGGAGTATGACTTAGTTGAACAATTATGTGCTACTCTCGCTAAGATATCTTTATGGGAATTGCTTCAAACTTCCCTGAAATATCATGAGGCATTGCAAAAGGCTTTATCTACTCTTCGTACATCGCATCCTAACCAAGAGAATATTAATTACTTTTTGGAATGCATGCATACTATGCCTTCTGTACCTCCTATTGTGTTTACCGATGATGATTTACCTTCTGTTGAGGTTCAGGATCACTATGATGCTCTTATGGTTGTTGTTTCTATTAATCAGAGTATCATTCATATAAAATTAATTGACAATGGATCCGGGCTTAATGTTTGTAGCATGGATATGATTAAGGAAATTAAGGTTGATCTTACAACTATTCAACCTGATAATGTCCCTATTCATGGATTTGAAAATATTGTAAAGAGAAATTTGGGCATTATTACGCTACCTTTTAAGGTTGGTCTAGCTATTCTCAATACACCTATTCATGTTATGCCTGGACCTCTCAATTATAACCTTCTTTTAGGTATACCTTGGTTACATACTATACATGCAGTTCCTTCTACTCTTCATCACAAGGTTAAGTTCATTTATAAAAAAATGATGTATATGCTACATGCGGATGATGCACTGAATCCTTGCTTAAATGCGGAATAAGCTAAAGTTTCTTAACCTCTCCAACCAAGTAAAGAACCTGAAAGGCCACCTAAGATTAAAAAAATTGAAGCTCCATCTTGTTCTTTGACTGGGGATGATTGGGGAACATTGGAGTTTAATTCTTCTTTTATTGGATAATATAAAGTTTCTGATTTGGAATTTATGAAACAACAAAGTGGGTTTGAAAAATAAGTTTTTACTCCTTTCCCACTTTCTACGAAATTAAAAAGTAACTTTTTTTCTGCCTTGATTGACGAAATAATTGAAACAATAAAACCTGATTGCTATGACATTGTGACATATGCGACTCCTTTGACTCAATCTGATATGGCCGATAGATATGGTTCTGGTTATCATCTGCTTATGAAATCAGGATTTAATGGGAAAGGATGTGGTAAATACAAACAAGGTATACAAGTACCTTTGGACAACAAAATTTATGATTATACATATGGATTGGGGTTCAATCCTTACAAACAACCATCAAGTTTTCCTCTCAATGTTAATCATATCTATAGTGGACATTTGAAGTTGGTTAACACGCTCCTCCTCAACATGGATCAATAGCCTATCTTGGATGTTTTTCCCGAAGATGAAGCCTTAGCGGAATTTTTAGGAGCTTATGATGATCTACCTATATTTCATCATAAAAGATGAAAGGCTTATTGTCTAAATATAGAAGCTTATTATGGAGAACATGATGAACAAGATATTTCTCTTTACCAATGAATTCTCTGATACAAAGTAATTTGCTAATAACTGAGACTATTGAGGTTCAAGTGGATGCAAATGACTCTGAGAAGATGATAAAATTTGCGAAGTGTTTGAATTAAGATGAACATGACCAATTGGTTTCCCTTTTACTTGAATTTAAGGATATTTTTGCTTGGACATATTCGGATATGCCGGGTATAGATCCTAAGATTGTTACTCACAATATTGTTCTCAAACCAAATGCTAAACATGTGAAGCAGAAAATCCAAAAGATGAATCCAGGAATTGCCTTATTAGTTAAAGCTAAAATTGAAAAATTATTGGCTGCTGGATTCATCAACTCTATTGATTACTCAAATTGGATTTCAAACATTGTGGCTATTTCAAAAGGAGAAAATAAGATAACAATGTGTACTGACTTCTGATATTTAAATAAGGCATCCTTAAAAGATGATTTCCCATTACCTAATATTGATATGATTGTGGATTCAACAACATGTCATACTATATTATCTTTTATGGATGGATTTTTGGGCTATAATCAAATCTTTATTCCTATCGAAGAACAACTTAAGACCGCATTTATAACAACTTTGGGAACATTTTGTTGGGTCATGATGCCTTTTGGATTAAGAAATGAGGAAGCAACTTATCAACGAGCCATGAGTTTGATTTTTCATGATTACATTCATAAGATTATTGAGGATTATGTGGATAATATCTTGGCAAAATCTATACAAAGAGGAGATCATGTTAGTATTTTATGACATATATTTGAAAGGATTAGAAGTTACAATATGAGATTGAATCCTAAGAAAGGCGCCTTTGGAATTGATTCTGGTAAATTATTGGGATTTATAATCTCTAAGTGAGGCATAGAGGTAGATACTAAAAATATTGATTCTATTGTTAATATGCCTCCTCCTAAGAACATTTCTTAGTTACGAAGTTTACAAGGAAAAAATCAAGCTATTCATCACTTTGTTTCCAACTTAGCTGATAGAACTGTTCCTTTTACTTCCTTGCTTAGAAAGGATACCACTTTCGCTTGTAATGAGGAATGTAAACAATGCTTTGAGCAATTTAAGGAGTATCTCGCCAATCCTCCTATTTTACAACCTGCTCAATTTGATAAACCATTTTATCTGTATACTTCAGCTACTCTGAATGTGGTGAGTGTGTTATTGGCTCAGCATGATAGTGAAGGTAAGGAAAGACCTATGTACTACATTAGTCAAACTTTACTTGATTACGAAACAACATATACTGATTTGGAAAAAAAATGCTTAGCTTTAGTTTATGCTTGTCAGAAACTCAAGCATTATCTATTAAATGTTGAAGTCAATGTGATTGTTAAATTTAATCCTTTGAAACATCTTTTATCAAAATTGATCTCTCTAGCCATCTTGCAAAGTGGGTGATGTTACTTATGAAATTTGATCTACATTTCATTTCTCAAAGTCAATTAAAGGACAAGCTTTAATAGATTATTTGACTGAAGATCCTTGTCCTCATTCCGATACGTGCTTTACTTCAATAGAATTCCCCGATGAAAACATTTTAGCTATTAAACAAGATGATGTTTGGGAATTATATTTTGATGGATTTAAATGTAAGACGGGTTATGGTGTTGGAATTATATTGATCCCTCCTACAAAAAAAATGATCCCTATGTCATATAAATTGACTTTTCCTTGGACTAACAATATTGCAGACTATGAAGCTCTTATAGCTGGCTTACGAGTAGCTTCATCCCTTAACATTAAAAGCTTGGAAATTTATGGAGATTCACAATTGATTGTGGAACAAATTAAAGGAGGTTATCAGACTCAGAATGATAAAATGACACAATATAGAGATTTGTCTCTTAATGTTCTTTCACAATTCTCTTCTTAAATGATTCTGTAAGGTATGAAATTTGACACAAGAAGGATTTCCTAAATAAGATGTGTATAATGTGGTAAAGTGAGATCCTAAGGCCAAATTTATGTTTTCTTACACTTAATTATTATGATAAAATATCTTGAGGAACATATAAGAAATAAATGGACAAGATACCTACCTCATATCATAGCAGATCTAGAAAAACTCATTTTCCTGAGGTCTGTATTGAGTTTCTGGAAAATCTGACAGTTGATCCTAAACCAGAATGCATAGACGAACAAAACCCATAAATCTTTTTTTGTTTCAATGTCATCTTATGAAAAAGGTCGACCTTGACCCACAAATGTCACCCCTGACCCAATAATGTTGACCCTGACCTGCGCAGTGTCAACAGAAAATCTGTTTGTGGATCTCAGAAGTTTGCTGAAAAGGGTATCCAAATCTGGTCTCAGATCTGTTGTCCTGCACCTGTAACTCCCAAAAATAGCACCTGCAAATATCTGAAAAAGAGGGATTTTGGGGTGGCTATATAGGGTTTTTCCTTAGTCAAACCCCCATTTTGGTGATCTCCACCTCCACGAATAGCCGAATATAGA
>MU223762.1:3688848-3699018 GCA_018584345.1 Thuja plicata
TCTTTGTTCTTAAAAGATGTACCATTATCCGAAACTATCATTGAAGGAATACCAAATCGTGCTATAATATGATTAAGGATAAAATCACAAATAACATCTGTAGTAGTAGAATGAAGAGGGATAGCTTCTACCCATTTCGTAAAAAAATCCATAGCCATGAGAATGTACGTGTGTCCTTGAGAAGAAGCTGGTGAGATTTTTCCAATAAGGTCAAAACCCCAAATGCTAAAAGGCCACAGAGCAACTTGATTATGAAGCTCATGAGCAGGAGCATGAATTAAATTACCATGTTGTTGACACTGAGGACACTTTTTGACAAATGTGAAATAATCCTGTTCCATTGTTTACCAGTAGTATCCCATTATGAGGAGTTTATTGACTAAAGATTTCCCACCAAAATGTCCCCCACAAGAACCAGAGTGAGCTTCAGCTAAAGCTAAAGGTACTTCAGTTTTGTTAAGTCATCTTAATAATAAACCGTTGTAAGAATGTTTATAAAGTGTTTCTCCTAAAATAATATAACGGGCTGCAAGCTTTCTAATACGATTACGTGTGTTCCATGTTGCTGATTCTGGGAAAGTATTATCTTTCAAAAAATGAAAAATATGTGAATACCATTCATCTAAATGCAAATTACAACAATCCATAGTAATCCTATCAGAAATTGTAGGGATTTTAATAGTGTGTATAGTAAATTGAAAGTCTTCCTTGTTATTCTCAAGGCAAATCAGAGAAGCTGTGCTTGCCATGGCATCTGCATGTCGATTATCTTTCCTAGGTAAAGTTTGAATTGTATAAGAAGAGAATTGTGAAAGAATATCCAAAGCCAAATCTCGATATTGTGCCATCTTATCATTCTTAGTTTGATAACCTCCTTTGATTTGTTCCAAAATCAATTGCGAATCCCTATAAATTTCTAAGTTTTTAATCTGCAGAGATAAAGCTGCCCGTAAGCCGGCTATGAGAGCTTCATATTCCACAATATTGTTAGTACAAGGAAAAGTTAAATTATATGACATAGGGATCAGTTTCTTCGTAGGAGGGATCAAGATGATGCCCACCCCAGAACTTGTCTTGCATCTAGAGCCATCAAAATATAATTCCCAAATATCATCTTGTTTGATTGCAAGTATATTCTCATCGGGGAATTCTATTGAGGTAATAGTTGTATTAGAATAAGGACAAGGAGCTTCAGCTATATAATCAGTTAAAGCTTGTCCTTTAATTGACTTTTGAAGTATGAAATTGAGATCAAATTCTGTGAGCAACATCACCCATTTTGCTAGTCAACCAGAGAGATCAGTTTTTGAGAAAATGTGTTTTAAAGGATCAAATTTAACAATCACATTGACTTCAACATTGAGTAAATAATGTCGGAGTTTTTGACAAGCATAAACTAAAGCCAAGCATTGTCGTTCTAGTTGAGTATACCGTGTTTCATAATCCAACAAGGTTCGACTGATATAGTATACTGGTCTTTCCTTTCCCTCATTATCATGTTGAGCCAATAACGCACTCACAACATTAGATGTGGCAGAAGTATAGAGATAAAAGGGTTTATTGAATTGAGCAGGTTGTAAGATAGGAGGATTAGCAAGATATTCCTTAAATTGCTCAAAAGAGTTCTTGCATTCCTGGTTCCAAGAAAAAGTAGTATCTTTTCTGAGTAAAGAAGTAAAAGGAACAGTCCTATCGGCTAGGTTAGAAATAAAGCAATGAATATATTGTATTTTACCTTGTAAACTACATAATTGAGAAATATTGTTAGGAGGAGGCATGTTAACAATAGCATCAATCTTTTCAGTATCAACTTCTATGCCTCGCTTGGAAATAATAAATCCTAATAATTTTCCAGAATCAACTCCAAAAGCACATTTCTTAGGATTTAACCTCATGTTATAATTCCTAATTCTTTCAAATATTTGTCTTAAAATGAACACATGATCTTCTCTTTGTATAGACTTTGCCAAGATATCATCCACCTAATCTTCCAAAATCTTATGAATGTAATCATGAAAAATCAAAGTCATGGCACGTTGATAAGTAGCTCCCATATTTCTTAATCCAAAAGGCATCATGACCCAACAGAATATCCCCTAAGGTGTAATAAATGTGGTTTTAAGTTGATCCTCAACAGGAATAAATATTTTATTATAACCTGAAAATCCATCCATAAAAGACAATAATGCATGACCCGCTGTTGAATCCATAATCATGTCAATATTAGGTAGCGGGAAGTTATCTTTTAAGGATGCTTTGTTTAGGTCGCAAAAATTAGTACACATTCATATTTTGTTTCCTCCTTTAGAAATAGCCACAATATTGGAAATCCATTCAGAATAATCAATAGAGCGGATGAATCTTGCACCTAGTAATTTTTCAATTTCAGCTTTTACCAATAAAGCGATGCTAGGATTCATCTTACGAATATTTTGTTTCACAGGTTTAGCATTGGGCCTAAGGACAATATTGTGAGTGACAATTTTGGGGTCTATACTTGGCATATCTGAATATGTCCAAGTGAAGATATCTTTATATTCAAGCAAGAGAGAAACCAATTGATCATGCTCATCCTGACTCAAACACTTCCCAATTTTGATTGTCCTTTCAACATCATTCTCATCCACTTGAATGTCAATGGTTTTAGATATTAATAAATTACTTTGCGTAGGAGAATCTATTAGTAAAGGGGAAATATCTGATTCCTCATGTTCTTTGAAATAGGCTTCACTATTGAGACAATGTACTATTTTCTTCTTTTATGATGAAATGTAGGTAGATCTTGATAAGCGCCTAAAAAATCAGCAAGAGCTTCATCCTCAGGAAAGATTTCCAATTTGGGCTTTTGATCCATGTCAAGGAGAAGCGGATTAACCAATTTCAAATGTCCACCACAAATATGATTAACATTAAGAGGAAAAACTGATGGTTGCCGATAAGGATTAAACCCTAACCCATAAGTATAATCACCACCTTCATTATCTAGGGGTACTTGTATGCCTTGTTTGTACTTACCACAACCTTTCCCTTTAAATCCATCTTTCTTGAGTAAATGGTAACCAGAACCGTACCTTTTGGTCATATCAGATTGAGTTGAAGGAGCGACATATGTGACAATGTCATAGCAATCTGGTTTTATTGTCTCAATTATTTCATCACGAGAAGCATCAACAAAGTTACTTTTTAATGCCTCAGAAAGCGGAGAGGGAATAAAAACTTGTTTTTAAAACTCAATTTGTTCTTTCATCAATTCCAAATCTGATACTTTATATTCTCCTATGAAAGTAGGATTAAAATCCAATGTTCCCCAATCATCTTTCGTCAGGGAGGAAGATGGAATCTCGTTTTGTTTTACCTCAAGTGATTGTTCAGGTTGTTTGACTGGTTGTATAGGTTCAGGAATCTTAGCATATTCTGCATTCAGGCAAGGATTTGGTGCATCATCTGCATGTAATGTGTACATTATATTATTACAAATGAACCTAACCTTGTGGTGGAGAGTAGAAGGAACCGCATGCATAGTATGTAACCAAGGTCTTCCTAATAGAAGGTTGTAATTGAGTGGTCCTAGCATGACATGGATAGGAGTGTAAAGAAGCACAAGACCAAATTTAATGGGAAGCGTAATAATACCCAAAGTTTTCTTTGCAATATTATCAAATCCACAAATAGGAATATTATCTGGTTGAATAGTTGTAAGATTGGCTTTAATTGCCTTAAGCATATCCATGCTACAAACATTAAGACCAGATCCATTATCAATCAATGTTCTACGAATGATACTCTGATTAATAGAGACAACTACCATAAGAGCATCATATTGATTCTGCACCTCAACAGTAGGTAGGTCATTATCAAAAAATACAATAGGAGGTACAGAAGGCATAGTATGCATGCACTCCAGAAATGAATTAATGTTCTCTTGATTAGGAGGCGTAGTAGGGAGAGTAGATAAAGATTTTTGCAACGCCTCATGATATGTAGGAGAAGTTTGAAGTAATTCCCATAAAGATATCTTAGTCAGAGTAGCTCATAACTGTTCCACTAAGTCATATTCCTTAAAGGAAGAAGGTAACCTAGGTGCTTGAGGAAGCACGGGTTGAGAAGGAGGTAAAGTTGCTGGAACAGTAGGTTGAGGATTATTCCGCGTGCGATAAGCATGCGAAACATAATCTGTGTTATCAAAGAAATCCAAGGGATCTCTGGGTTTACCTTTAATAGTTATTTGAGGACATCCTTTTACTGTCATCAAAGGTTTAGGGAATATCATTTTAGGTGTTTCGATGTTGCAAATACATGAATATGAAGGTAACCATGCATACACTCTATGGGAAAAGTCAATTGAAGAGGTTGTGGAGGAGGATGAAATAGGAATTGGATCCATGGGGATCTCATTCAAACCATTTCCATTCTCACTTCCATGTACCTCATTAAGGGAACTATCCTTTTGTACAACAAAATCCTCATCAAAGTATTCAAAACAAAAATCATACATGTTGAACACAAGAAAACACTATAAGCATGTAAATGTTTTTATATTTTTTTTTAAAGAAATTTTGTGATTTTTATGAATTTTGAAATATAAATGCAAGAGCATAAAAGAAAGTCTACTTCTATATGCATGCAAAATCTAATATGAAATGTAAATCTAATACCAATGAAAAAGAAAGAGTTGTCTATCGCGGGTTCACCAAAATGTAAGGTATGAAATTTGGCACAAGAAGGATTTCCTAAATAAGATGTGTATAATGTGGTAAAGCGAGATCCTAAGGCCAAATTTATGTTTTCTTACACTTAATTATTATGATAAAATAGCTTGAGGACCATATAAGAAATAAATGGACAAGATACCTACCTCACATCATAGAAGATCTGGAAAAACTCATTTTATGAGGTTTGTATTGAGTTTCTAGAAAATCTAATAGTTGATCCCGAACCAGAATGCAAAGACAAACAAAACCCAGAAATATTTTTCCATTCCAATGTCATCTTATGAAAAAGGTTGACCTTGACCCACAAATGTCATCCCTGACCCAATAATGTCGACCCTGACCTGCGTAGTGTCGACAGAAAATTTGTTTGCAGATCTCGGAAGTTTGCTGAAAAGCGTATCCAAATCTGGTCTCAGATCTGCTGTCCTACACCTGTAACTCCCGAAAATAGCACCTGCAAATATCTAAAAAGAGGGATTTTGCGGTGGCTATATAGGGTTTTGCCTTAGTCAAACCCCCATTTTGGTGATCTCCACCTCCACGAATAGCCAAATATAGAATGTAGTGTGTATGTGTATTGATCTCTTGGAAAGAGCTTTTAAACATGCAATATCAAGATCTAATCTTCTAGATTAACAATCCTAACATAACATGGAAATGAGAAAGCAATGCATAGATTTGAATATGACAAAGAAAGAACACCAAGCCCCCAAGGCTAAAGTATTCATAATCAACTCACAATCCGTAATTGCTACCCCATGATGATGTCCTTTGAATGTTTGAATGTTGTGAATAGTAGATCTAAAGAGAGAGCCTTCTTGCTTCAATGAAAATCCACCATAGTTTTGTCCTCAAAGTTCTTGATTGAAGATGATGATATATTTACTCCTAGTATATTCCTCTATATCATCCTCTTTCTTGCTTGCCTCATCATTCCATCATGTAATCTCCCGATTTTGTTTCATGACCAAATGAAGGAAAAAGAGAGTGTTTATATAGAGATCTCAACATAGGCCTCCTAGGGAAATGCAAGGGATCCAAATTTAGATTTCTCCTCAAATCATGGTCCAATCACATTTTCCAACTAAGGAGAAAACATATTAATTCAAATATCAAAGAAAACACTTCCGCATTCAAACTCGGGGACCTATTTTAAGTTTCGGGCCCCGATAAGCTCCAGATTTGAAAGCGGGGACCAATACCTAGCAAAGGTCTATGTCGACCTCATCCCTGACCTAGGTCAGGGATGACCTCAACCCTAACCTAGGTCAGGGTTGACCTCAACCCTAACCTGAGGTTTCAGGTAGGTCACTAGAAAGTTGCAGAAAGGTTTCCAGATCAACCGGGGACCTAGAAAGGTAGGGGAGTGTGCCAGAGTGTTTATAAGAAGGCCTAGATTCCCAGAGAGAGAGTAGGATGAGGCCCAAGAGGACCAATACATAGATCCTACCTAGAGAGAAGAGACATGGAGAGAGAAATCTAGGAGAATCCATAAGATCCTAACCCTAATTTCATCTACACATGTATAATCAAGCACATATGCAAATCTAATATGCCAACCATACTAAATGAGGGTGCTAAGCCTATCAAAATGGAAGTGCTTCCATTTTAAGATGATACAGATTCAAACTTTACCTAGGAAACATAATCGACATGCGAACATCATGGCAAGCGCAACTTCTTTGGTTTTTCTTGAGAATAATGCTGAAGACTTTAAATTTACTATACATACTCTTAAAAACTGTAAAATTTCCAATAAGGTTACCTCTGATTGTTTCAATTTTCATTTGGATGAATGGTATTCTCATATCTTTCATTTTTTGAAAGATGGTACTTTTACTGAATCAGCAACAAGGAACATGTGTAATTGTATTAGGAAGCTTGCAACACGTTATATCATTTTAGGAGTTACGCTTTACAAACACTGTTATGATGGTTTTCTATTAAGATGTATGGGTAGAACCAAAATTCTAATAACTTTGGAAGAAGCTCATTCTGGTTCTTGTGGGTGAAATTTTGGTGGAAAATCTTTAGTCAATAAACTTCTTAGAATGGGATATTATTGGCAAACAATGGAGCAAGATTCTTTCATGTTTGTTAAGAAGTGTCCCCAATGTTAGCAACGTAGTAATTTGATTCATGCTCCTACTCATGAGCTTCATAATCAAGTTGCTCCATGGCCTTTTAGTATTTGGGGTTTTGATCTTATTGGAGAAATCTCACCGACTTCTTCTCAAGGATATGCGTACATCCTGACAGATGCAAATTACTTTATGAAGTGGGTGGAAGTTGTCCCTCTCTGTTCAACTACTATAGATATTATTTTTGATTTCATTCTTAACAATATTATAACATGATTTGGTATTCCTTCGACGATAGTTTCAGATAATGGTACCTCTTTCAAGAATAAAGAAGTCTCTAAATTCTTAGAGAAATATTGAATTCAACATAGATTTTTGATTCCCTATTATCCTCAATCTAATGGTCAAGTTCAAGCATCAAATAAATTCATTGAATAAATTCTAAGGAAAAAAGTTGATAAGCATGTGAAATATTGGCATACCTAGCTTACCTATGCTTTATGGGCTTATAGGACTAGTGTTTGTACTACCACGGGTACTTCTCCTTATAATCTTGTCTACGATACTGATGCTATTATGCCTTTGGAATTGGAAATACCTTATTTACGTATTTTATTTCATGGGATAATTAACAAAGACACATTTCAAGAACAATGATTACAAGAATTAGAAATGTTGGATGAACAATGAATACATGCTTTGGAACATATAAAGGCTTATCATAAATCACTTCAGAAGCAGTATAATCATAAGGTAATTGAACAATCATTTTTATTGGGTGATTTAGTGCTATATGAGAATCAAAGAAATGTGAATACTTTACCTGGTGAAAAAGGAAAGTTTAGCCCTAATTGGCTTGGACCTTTTGTTGTAATTGAGGACTTTGGTTCAGGTGCTTACAAAATTGCTAATATGGATGGTGTGCCTTTTAAGGAACCTATCAATATTATGTATCTAAAATGTTATTATCCCTAGTACATCATTATTTCCTTGTGTATTAATGTATTCCCTATAAAAACATTTATGTTTATAGGTTATGTGATTTTAGTGGATTACATTTGAATACATTTATACATGTTCTTTCTTTCTGTTAAGTTTTATGTTATTGGTGAAAATATAGTAATCAATCACAGAACTAACTAGAAAAGAGAGTTTTTCATTTATATATATATTTTTTGTTCTTTTTTTTGAGTCTGATACATATGTGGTACAGTGCCCTATCTATCACTCTCTTTATCCCTATGCTCCGATGGTCGATGGCTCCCGGATCTCTCTGATCTATGATGTGAAGATGAAGATCTCTGTATGGTATTATGCGAGTGGCTCCTCAATATGCTAAGATCATATGCATGCTCCTATGATCTCCATAGGTCAACCATCAGCCTCTCCTCCCTCTCTCTCTCTACATAACCTCATCTCTCGCTAGACATAAGCAAAGATATCTGCATACCTATCAGGATCTCTGTGACCAATGGGGAATTCTCACTCACTGGATGGTAGTTGGTAGGATAGGAATGTATCCTTTAGGACCTCAGATAAAAAGATCCTCCACTTCTCTACGCTGGCTACAAAATTAAAATATATTTATCTTTTAGTGCTTTTTCTTCAAAAAATTAAGTTAATTATTTAAATAAAATACATGTTTTATACCTGGATCTACCTCCTAGGTATCACTGAAGGATATGGATGGTGGGGGCATGGAGTGAATACTCTCTCCATGCTTTCTATGTCTAGGTCTTGAAGGTGGTGTCTCTGTGTGGGCACATGGAGGTCATCGTGATCTCAGTGGTGTTGCATGAATAAAATGCTCATCCGTACTAGTACTATCATCTTGGGGCATCATGTTTGATCTCTCCTCTACTCTATCCTTCTCCATGGGATCTCCCTTTTAGGTGGTCTCCTCCTAATCTTTGTGATCTTCCTCCTCTTATGGTATGCTACTATCTCGGTGTGTCCTCACTGAAAGGCCTGGATCACCTGTGGGATAGTCATCAGGGAAGATGGTGTGGGTTCCCTACAGACTCCAGTATATAATATAGTCCCTACTGATGTTTGAATAGGCCGAATCAGGGGCTACCTCTATATCCTCTCTCTCATCTGTATTGATGTCTATGATGTCCATTGTTGATGGCCGACATATAGCGCCGGGTCTCTAATAGTATCTTGTTGGATATGCGTACCGAGGTACTACTCTCGGGACCCCCTTTGTAAGACCAAACTATCTCATCACTCTGTCATAGTAGTGTGACATTACTATGTGACTAGAATGACCCTCTAGTAGCTTGTGCTACTATGAGTGTCTCATATGATGTCGTGTATTTGGCCACTTTGTCATGTGATAGTATGGTCTCCATGTCACATCTATGCCTGGTACACGGTCTAGACGTACCCTCCAGTAGAGGATATCTATGTGCTACCAGGGATCTCCCAGTGGATAAGAAAAGGCTCTCAGTGTGACCATATCTACCATCATAGGAATGCCTTGTGGTTGTATACATGTTAAATGCTCGAAAAACCAAATCTACAATAGTGTGCATACCGTAAGACTCTCTTGTTGATATCTCACCAACTGACACAACTCATTGTATAGATGGGCTAACATGTTGCAACCCCATGAGAAAATGGTCCTATCACTCTCCATCATGCATACGAGATGGGTAAAAGGTGCTGAAAATATTGTACCCTTTGTGTTGGGTACTACAACCAAATAAAGTATACACAGTATAACCCTTCATACAAAAGGTGTCAGAACTGCCAATATGGCTGATAGAATGACATAGTCTGCTCGGGTTCACATCTATGGAACCCATCCTAGGGAATACTCTACATCTGCGTGAATATCCTCAGAACCCCACTGTACTCTTAGTCTGATGGGCTCACCTTGAACTAGAAGTTGCAGTATCCTGTATACATCCTCCAGTGTCACTGTGATCTCTCCCGAGGGAAGATGAAAGGAACATATGTCCTCATCCCACCTCTCTATAAGAGCCAATATCATGGCTCAGTGGAATCACATCTCTGGTAGGACTATTAACCAGTATAGTCCTATGTCTCTCGATAGTTGTGTTTCATCTTTGTTTATCTTAGATAACTTCTCTCTGATTAGAAGTAGTGGCCCTCCAAAGGGGTGCTCTCGAAGATGAACTAGGTCCTGTAAGCACAAAACTGTTAGAATAGTCCCAAAGGATAACTAAGAGGGGGGGGTGAATCAGTTATCCATAACTTTAATTATTTTTCTTCTTTAACTTTAGAATACAACAAAGTAAATGCTTAATCATATAACATAGTACACAACACACAATTTGATTACGGGGAAACCAAATGGTAAAAACCCTGGTGGGAATTAGCACCCACAATGAACTATACTTGTTTATAGT
>MU223762.1:3717998-3735515 GCA_018584345.1 Thuja plicata
CTGGGGGGGGGGGGTGAATCAGTTATCCACAAATTTAATTCTTTTTCTTCTTTAACTTCAAAATACAACAAAGTAAAGGCTTAATTAGATAACATAGTACACAACACACAATTTAATTACGGGGAAACCAAATGGTAAAAACCCCGGTGGGAATTAGCACCTGCAATGAACTATACTTGTTTATAGTAATCCCTATTAGAAGATATCTCAACCCTGTTAGGAGTTGTACTTTACAATGCAATAAGTATAGTGACCTGGTTAAGGGTTGGACCCTATTAGGAGTCTTTTACAAATAACCTTGTTAGGGGTGGTGGACTCACTGTCCAAAAGATCACTGCTTGATGGTGAAGGCTACAACCTTCTGTATAAAAAATATGTACTATATCTGATGATGAACTATAAAGTAGACTTGCTATCTTGATCAGTTCCAGTGTATTACAATATTTCACTTCTTCTTCACATAGACTCTTGATGAATGAACCAACTCTGATAATCTGCTCTGTACATCTTTCTTCTCTTTTCATATCATTCACACTTAGCGTGTCATATTTGACTTGCTATAAGTATCTTACTCAAAGTATGAGATCATGGGACCTATAAGACAACTCTTCATAACATCCTTGTTGACTCTACTAAGCACACAAGCATTATTACAACCGCGCAAGTATAAACTGAATAGATGAAACGCTTCACTAAGTCAACCTCACCAAATTAACTCTAACTTTGCAATATTATTGAAAAACATTTGGTGCATTTAGATTAATATCATAAACTCATAAATAATAATGAATATACACACGCATATACTAAAGATAGGCACAACTCAAGAAACACATGATATACATCGGCCCTAAATAGTTACACTTCCAGAATTGTAACTGCCAATAACAAAATTACATAACTTGACTGAAACATCATGTCTGGATCTGTGTGTATGAACATAACATCATAAACATGTCAAAAACATGTATCTAACCATGCAAGTCTTCATGTCATCATTATGATAAGTACATACAAAATTTTTACTATGTATTATATGTTGTCATCAATGACAAACATACAATCAATCAACTGCTCAGAATCAAATCTCCAACAAAAACAACATCATATCAGAACTATAAAACCATTAAAATGTATATCCAACTTGAATAGGTCAAGGTAGACCTTTGTTAGATTGAGGTCAACCTTCCTAGGTCAAGGTTGACCTTCCTGGGTCAAGGTCGACCTTCTTGGGTCAAGGTCGAACTCACTCCAAAAAGAGGGTAGACCTTCCTAGTTTGTGTCGACCTTAAAGGGTCAGGGTCAACATAACTAGGTCAGGGTCAACCTTAAAGGGTCAGGGTAAACCTTGCCTATAAAAACCAGAATTTGAGATTACAGATATCAAAAATAGTGAACTTACCTCGGGTAGCGGCTATCTTGTGGCTAGGCACTGTCTCAGGAGCTCCATTCGTGTTGCTCGAAGTTCTTCTCTGGTCAGCATCCTTCTTTCTCTCCTAAAGTTTGAAAATGGTAAGAATGAGGAGGTATGTGATCTCTTACCTTATTTATAGATATAAATTAGGGTTTTTGTTAGGGTTTGTTTAGATTAAATTTGAATTTCCCTTCATATGCCTTTAAATAGACATTCACTCTTTTCATCATAACTTGAGTTTTGTAGCTCCATTTTTAGTGCCATTTGTAGCGTTGGAATCATGATTCAGATACCTAAATCCTTGAATTATTTTAGGAAGGTTAGGAATCCTTCTAACTAGTTTATTAAAAGATTTTTCAACAAATTTCATATCCAGTGTATAGGGCTATCCTTATCACCCTGTTTCACCCTTCCGAAATAGTTATCCAAAACAGGGGGCATAAGGGGCTCTATACAATTCTTAATTTAATATTATTAAGCCTTAGGTGGTTTATGGATTTACATTAACCTTGTGTGCTGCAGGTTGCAAGTACTAATGGTTTCTCTTAGGATCTCTACATTGAGGACTTGGCTATATCCTTTTTATTTTATTATGATGTTTTCTTACTTTAGCTTGCATATTCACATAGTGTCATATCTAAGATAAAGTGGGGGATAAATATATTGTCTTAAAATGGAAGCACTTCCATCTTGGTAGGTTTAGCACCCTCATTTAGTGCATTTACATGATAGATTTGAATTTAGGATGCATCCGCACTTGGTAATTCTTTATTTCTAGGTGAAATTAGGGTTAGGATCTTGAGGATTATCCTTGATTTCCTTCTTTGTGGCTTTAAATTATAGGTAGGACCTATGTACCAGTCCTCCTATCCTTCATCACATCTTTTATAGGCCCCTATGCCCTTTTTTAGCATTTTTCTCTATTTTCCCATCATCCTAGGTCTCTGGCTGACCTAGAAACTTCACTAGCACTCCAAGTTGACCTACCCGATTTCAAATTTGGATCATAGCGGGGCCCTAAATTCAAAATTGGCCCCCGAATCTGAATGCAGAAGGGTTTTTATTTGAAATATAATTAATGTATTTCCTCCTTAGTTGGTTATTGTGATTGGACCATAATTCAAGGTAAAATTTGAATTAGGGGCCCTCACATTCCCCTAGGAGGCTTACCTTGAAATCTCTATATAAGCACTCTCTTTTGCCTTCATTTGATAGGAGATCATGACATATGACATAATGATATGACATGATGATATGAGATGATGATGCAAGAATGCAAGAGGATGATATAGGAGGACAAGATATGATAATGCCTTGATGCAAGAAAGCATTTTGTGGAAAAGCTATTATGGACATTCATTGGAGCAAGAAAGAGTTATTCAATCCTTCCTTCCTCTTTGATTTACTATTTTCAACATTCAAAAGATACAATCATGGGGTAGCAACTACAAATTGTGATTTTGGTAGGAGTACTTTAGCCTTAGGGACTTGGTATGCTTTCTTTATCATATTCAAATCTATGCATTTCTCTCTCATTTCAATTCAGGCTAGGGTTTCGATCTAGAGGATTAGATCTTGGCATTGCACATTTAAAGCTCTTCCTACAAGCAACACACACACATATTCTATTACATCCGGCTATTTGTGGAGGTGGAGATCATCAAAATGGGGGTTTTACTAAGGAAAAACCCTATATAGCCACCCCAAAAACACCATTTTTAGATATCTACAGTTGTTGTTTCAGGAGTTGCATAGCAGATTCAGACACCCTTTTCGGCAAACTTTCATGACCCGTAAACAAAATTTCCGTCAGAGTAGGGCAGGTCAAGGTCAACATAAAGGGGTCAAGGTCAACCTATATTTGGGTCAAGGTTGACCTTGCTCAGAAAAGAAAAATATTTATGGGTTTTCTCCATCTCTGTGTTTTATTTCGAGATCCGGTTGCTAAATTTCCAGAAACTCAGTACAAACACCAAAAAACAATAATTTCCAGATCTGCTATGTTATGAGGTATGTATGTAATTTCATTATTCTTTGCAAACATTTCCAGATTTATATTCCTTATCATTATAATTAAATGTATGTGGTTATAGCGGCATAGGGTCTCTTTTAGGTGCAAACCCCCATTGTTCTAAAACCCTATCCATATTTTCCACCATACAGATATTGATAAGGTACTAATGGAAGTTGAATAAGAATAGTCTTCACCTCCCAAGTACTTGGATACTAATCCCAAAACCATTCTCAAAGGAGAATCTTCTAAGTCTGTAGAAGTACACATTGAGTCATCTAAGGATGAAGATGATAGTAACCAGTTCTTCAGTAGAGTTAAGCAACTAAATTTCCTTGTTGGTGTGCCCGTGTCTTTGGACACTTCGCAGGATACTGGTGATCCTTTTCAAGGGATTGTTGATACAATTACTGAGGCAGACGGAAATAATGAATAGAGTACATTCGATCTTGGCACATTGATTGGAGAAGAAATGAAAGGAGCTACTTAGGAAAAAGTTCAAGACACCAAGGAAGAACTTAAAGAGAGTTTGGTTGAGGTAATGAAGGAAGATGAGACTAAGGAAGAAGATAAGCAAGAAACTAATGTATCCATTCCTATCTCTTCAATGTTTTTGTTGGAAAGTGATGATAAACCCATGAACAATGATGTTGATGGCATGGATGAAGATAAATTGATGAAGTTGTCATTCATATACTTTGCTAAGGCTAAGGAGATATTAGAACAAATGATATAGAAAAAGACAAAGGTATTGGATAGGGCTATAGACAAAATAAACAACATTCTACCCTTCCCTTTCACCTTTCATGCAAATGATACAGTGGATAACTTGAAAAATTCTTTGATGACTATGATGTTTACTTTACTTCTTTGGAGAAGGTCACTGTTATGAAAGGAGAGAGAATACATGGAAAAGAAGTTAGAGGAGATATGTCAGTCATTGAAGTGGGATATCAGTATATTAAATACCACTATCTCTAGTATTAGGTCTTTTATTGAGCACAAAAAGAAGATATACAACTACTGCATAAACCCTTATAGGAATGTACAAAATACGGTGGGCATAATCCATAATGATGAGAATACTTTGGATGATTTGGAAAATATTTGTGATTCCTTACAATATGTTTCTGAGATGGATAAGGAAGTGTCCAGGTTAGTGGACAAAATCAGTGTGATTGAAAATGAGAAGTCAAGAGTGTTGGGGAGATTTTCTATGATAAGGAGTATGCTTACTCTTAAACTATCAATTTTGGAGAAACACCTTGAGGACATGGAGACAATGAAGAAGTCCCTTGTTGAAGCTCTATCTACTGTACTAAAGGATGAAAAGATATAATCCTTTTCTTTGAATGGTCTTATTCATGTAGGTTAGACTTTGGAGAAGACATGGAAAGTAATTTCAAAGATCTTTTAAACATCTTTTCAAGATATTATTCATATGGTATGAGTTTTTGGTGAGTAGATCTACAATTTTGATATGTATATAGATATTATTTTTAGTATACCTTTTCCATTGATGTCAAAGGGGGAGTAATAAGTATAGTATGAAAAATGTATAGTCAGAAGTGTAGTTTGGCATTTGACACTTAGTCATTTTTCACTAAGTGTTGTCATCAATGCCAAAGGAGGAGCTTGTTGGCAAGTGACCTGATGAGCATAGCATAGAGGTTGTGAGATGGATAAGGAAGTGTCCAGGTTAGTGGATAAAATTAGTGACATGGAGAGCACAACGAAAAGACAATGAGATGCACAATCTCTTTCACAATCCTTCAACCTTGGTGTAGGAACAATCCAACTCTACACTCCTTTTAATAGGATGGTGATATAGGATCATCTTGGGTTCTTGGAAATCCTGTATCAACCAAAAATATGTTGGTTTTGGTTTGGTAGCTTGTTGGAGATAGCTCGATAAAGTGCTCGGTAGCTGCTTTGTTCGCTCGGTTGAAGACTTATTTTCCACTTGGGCTTGGTTACTTGTTTCTATCTTTCTTTACCGATAGGTCTCGGTGGTGTGTTTTACCGATGGGTCTTGATGGGTTTTCACCAAGTTGTTTCATTGCTCAGTTGGCTTCTTACCGAGTTGTTTCTAGTGCTCGGTTGGCTTTCTTACCGAGTTGTGTTTTGACATTGGATCTTCTAGCTGACACCTACATTTAATTTTTGTAGCATAATTAATGTGAGATCTCTCATTGGGATGTGTGTGGACCTAAATCTGGGTCTTTGTTGTTTCCTATGTTGGACCTTTAGGATCTAAGTGCTGACCTCTTTGGTGGACTCTTGTATATATTTGGTTTTTTGTTCTTATATTAGGGCATCAATTTGGAATAGAAGATTAGGTTAGCAGATTTGGATCACATGTCTGTGACCTCACATGTATGAATATTATTATGTCAAATATCTGAATGTATATGAACAAAAATCAGAAGGCCTTACAGCTCAACATGTATGATGTTTGATGAAATAATATAAAATTTCTGCTATTTCTTCTCTCTTTCTGTGTTGTTGCTTCTGAGTTTTCTTCAAGTTAGTTTGGATATCTGGGAGTGCCTTGGGCCCTGGTCTTCCTACCCTCCTTGTGTCAAGTGGTATCGGAGCAAATGTGAGATCTAGGTTCCTTCTTGAAATGTAGATCCAGGTCTAGATGATATGCTAAGACAGATGGCTACAAGATTGGAAGCTATTGAGATAGCCCATCGTAGAGGAAGACATCTTGAAGATGTTAGTGATGATCAATTTGAAGAAGTGCAAGGAGAAGATGCACTTGCACATGTGATGGATCAGAGAAGAAGAGAGATTCTCGTGAGATTTGACAAGTTTGAAGTCCACACCTCAGTTTAATCCTCTCGAGTATAGTGGAAAGTTAGATTCTGATGAGTTGATAGACTGGATAACCAAGATGGAAAAATACTTTGAGTATGAGAATGTATCAGAGGAGAAAAATCTAAAGATTGCAAGTAAAAAGTTGAAAGTTCATGCATCCTTATGGTGGGAGCATCTACAATTGGATCAGAAGAAGAAGGGTAAAGACAAGATCAATGTATGGGATAAGATGATAAACAAATTAAAAGGAAAGTTTCTACCCTATGATTACCAGATTAACCTAGTTAGGAGAATTCAAGGTTTGAAGCAGAAAGATAGCTCGGTAAAATATTACATCAAGGAATTCTATAGATTAGACATCAGATTTGGATATGTGAAGACAAAGTGGAAAGAATAGCAAGGTATTTAAATGGATTAAGAAGTTCTATACAAGATGAGATCAGCTTGGTAAAGATGGAGAGCACTGAAGAGGCATATCATTTTTCCCTAAAAGCTAAGGATAAATTGAACAAAAGAGTTGGTAGATTCCCTAGAGGATGAGGTAGATCTCATGGTGAAAACAATAGATCTGAACTAGACAAGACAAATCCAGACACATATTTAGACATGGGAAAGACCGAATGGAAAGGTGGAAGTTAATTCCAAGGAAGAGGCAACTAATCCTGAGGTGGTTATAGTAGAAGAGGGTTCCAAGGAACTTGTTACAATTGTGGTGAAGAAGGACATAGATCTTTTGAGTGCACATATGCAAGCAAGAAAGTCAATAGTAGCAGAAATGATTTGGTACAAGAGGAGCCACCAAATGAACCTGAGAAGGTAGGAAATCTAATGATCAGAAGGATGCTTTGGAGAGAGAAAGATAAGCAAGATTTTGTAAGGAAAAGTTTGTTCAAGACCAGATACAGAGTTGAAAACAAAGTTTGGAAGGTAATTATTGATAGTGGAAGTTCAGAGAATTTGGAATCTAAGGATATGGTTACAAATTTGTAGTTGGAAAGAATGAAGCACCCAAAGCCCTATGGGATTTCATAGATCAAGGATGAGCATACATTAATGGTGAGTGAACAATGTTTTGTGAATCTAAAAATTGGGAAGTATTATGATAAAGTATTATGTGATATTATGCCAATGGATTGTTGTCATATTTTGTTGGGTAGACCTTGGCAATATGATAGACATGCTATACATGATGGAAGAGTGAATATATATACTATTTGGGTTGATGGTAAGAAGGAAATATTGTTTCCTTTGGTTGCAGAATTTGTTGGTAAGATATGTACATATGTGAAAGTTTGTTTGATGGAAGGTAGGCGATTTGTTAAGGATTTGAAAAGAAATGATATATGTTATGCTTTGATTCCTAATAAACTGAGTAAGGATACAGAAGATGAATTTCCTGCAGAAGTTGATAAATTTATTACCAAGTATAAGGAGATCATTTGAGATAATGTACCTGATGGTTTTCCACCGATGAGATATTAGTCATTGTATGGATATGATTCCTGCAAATAGTTTACCAAACAAGGCACCACACTAGTTGACACCGACCAAGAATGAAGAACTCAACTGACAATCTCATGAGTTATTGAACAAGGGTTTGATCAGAGAAAGTTTGAGTCCATGTATAGTACCAGTTGTATTGGCACCTAAGAAGAATAGAGAATGGTGAATGTGCACCGATTCAAGAGCAAGCAATAAGATCACAGTTAAGTATAGGTTTCCTATACCGAGGATGGATGATATAATGGATTGTTTGAGTGGAAAAAAATATTTTACCAAAAATGATTTGAAGAGTGGATATCATCATATCAGAATCAGAGAAGGTGATGAATGGAAGACTACTTTCAAAATAAAAGAAGGTTTGTATGAGTGTTTGGTTATGCCCTTTGATTTAACTAATGCACCAAGTACATTTATGATGATATTATGATATTGAGTAAGACTAGAGAAGAGCATTTGATGCATATAAGACAAGTATTGCAAAGATTGAAAGAGGAAAAGTTGCTGATAAATTTGAAAAAGTGTTCCTTCATGAAAGAAGAATTGGAGTATTTAGGTTTTGTGATTTTAGTAGACGGTTTGAAGATGGATCCTGAGAATGTTGAAGCTATACTTATTGGCCTACACCTAAGAATGTTAGTGAGGTAAGATAGTTTCATGGATTGACAAGTTTTTACAGGAATTTTATTAGAAATTTTAGTTCTATTTGTAATGCTATGACTGAGACAATGAGAGGAGACAAAAGAAAATTCAAATGGACACATGGAGCTAATAAGAGTTTTGAGACTTTGAAGCAGAAGGTTGATGAATTGCCTGTATTAGCCTTACCTAATTTGAATAAACATATCTGGTAGGTTTGGCTATATTCTGCCCTTTTAAAAGGATCAAAACCATATTAGTTTCCTTTTGTATTTTGTGGTTTTTAGTTATGAGTCCTTCATGGTAATGGAGAGTCAATGAATGTGTGGTTAACATCTAAGTACCTTCTTACCATTATCTGTTGTTTAAAATCCAAAGTTGTAGGAGTTGATTATCTATCTAGATTAGGTGTACTCCCCTTGGTTTTGCAGAGTCGAAAGTGTAGAGGGAAATATTGTTCCTATAGTTGGTCCAATTACCTTAAGATAATCCCATATTTGGAACTAACCATTCTTCAAAATCAATCTAAGGTATATTGGGAGCCTTCAAAGCATAAATTTTTTAAAACACTAACAAAATGGCGACCATTGGGTAGTTGACCTTTAAAAGAAAAGAGTTACTTTTGATTAGCCCTTGGTTGTATTCCTTTGTCTTGTGAATTTCCTCATTTCAAGTATTCATATAAGTTAGTGTTGTATTTTCCCAACTTGTTTTGGGTGGCAACTCAAAGAAATCTCTGTAGCAGTGCTTAGTAATACTTATTATTTTATACACATTTTCTCAAAATCAATACCATGGACTTAAAACCTGTCACAGAAGAAGATGGTTTTTTGGGTCTACTAGGGTTTAGATCTACGTTGCTATTCTGAGCCCTCATGTCCTTTCATACCATATTAACTATGGGAAACAATTTAGTATTTATGGCCTCGACCACCATTAGCCTAGTAGTTGATGCCGGTGTTGTTTTGGTGACGGATAACAATGGCGTCTCCAAGAAAGAGATCTCGCAAGTTTGTGCCCAAAGTGTTCCATGAGGTATGTCTCAGCCTGATATTATTTTTCCCATTCATGAGTATGATGATGCCTATTATTGGCTTGAAACTCATACTCTTATTGGTTACTTTTTGGGTCGCAACCCTTTTGAAAAGCCTGGACTTCTCTTGGAATCCATCTGGATAGCATTTAGAGTCTCACCAAAGGTTTCTTTTTATTTTTATTTTCCAATCCCATTCATGTGGATGCTATTTTTTCCAAAGGACCTTGGAATATTAGGGCTTCCCTTTTAGTTTTCTAGAGCTGGTCTTGATAATTTTCTGTCTCTAACGATAAGAAACTAAAAGCCCTTGTGTAGGTTGAGTTTCCTAGTCTTCCTCTACCTTGTTGGCCTTTCATGCATGCCATTGCGCAAACATTAGGTAGGGTTATTTGTAGTGAGCATGACCGCTTTCTCAATCCTTGACCTCAAAAGAGGCTTTGTATTAAGGTTGATCTCTCCCAAGGTCTTAAAGAATCTGTTGAGATTCAGGTTGGCAAAACCATCTTCTCTCAAAAGGTGCTTTACCTCAACCTTCCCAACACTTTTTATCATTTTCAATCCAAATAGCACAAGATTAAGAATTGCCCTTTGGTAGTTCCTTGGCCCAAACCTCCTCCTAAGGATTCTAGTTTGTGGCCCGCTGATTCTGGTAAAAAAGAGGACACCAAGAAAGATGACTTGGTAACAGTCAGCCGCAAGAACAAGTAGGTTAAGCTTGCCACTCTGGCTTCCACTTCACATCCACCACCTCCTCCTACTAGAGCTCGCACTGCTTCTCATGCTAAGAATAATACTTTTGTTTCAAACCCTGGCTAGCGGGGGACATATACTTTTGATTCTAGTGTTAACCCTTCTTGGGTTCGCACACCTCAGGTAGCTTCCATGATTTCTCCTCCTCCCATTTTATGCTGCTCTCACAGCCCTGAAGGGCGTGCTGAGGCCGCACAGGAGGGCATTTTAGAAAAACATAGAAATGTTTCCATGGAGTCTCCTGGGAATAATTTCATTTATTTGTCAAATAGTTTTGCTTCCCTTGGGGATGGTGATGGTATGGACAACATTGTTTTCTCATGAAGTACATCTCACGGAATGTTAGGGGTCTGACAAACCTACCTAGAAAGTATTCTGTTAGGGATATTCATCATTGTGTTAGTCATCTGGATGTGTTATGCCTCTAGAAAGTTAAAATTTTTGGGTTTTTACTTGATGTTGCCTGCAAAGTTATTTGGCCTAAGAGCCTTGATCTTTGCTCTCAATACGAAGCTGGTCGAGGTGGAGTTGTTACTCTCCTCTCTCCTCGGTGGCATTATTTTTTAATCAATCATGGCTCAGATCCCATGCAAAGATAAGTTTGGGCCACTTTCATTATTGAAAATCATTATTTTGGCATAGTTAATGTTTATGCTCCCAATGATGCTATTGAGAAATCTCACCTTTGGCATTGGCTTGTGGATTCTCTACCACCTGCAACTTGGCCTTTTTGTGGTGACTTTAATATGGTTGAAGTGGCCTCTAAAAAAGATGACATTTTGCCTTTTTGATGGAAAACTGGTGAATGGGAAGCCTGGTATTACATGCATAATAAATTGGGCCTTTTTTATCCCAATCTTGTTCATCGTCAACCTGATGGAGCTTGGCACATGTGGT
This sequence comes from Thuja plicata, assembly GCA_018584345.1. NCBI lineage: Eukaryota > Viridiplantae > Streptophyta > Pinopsida > Cupressales > Cupressaceae > Thuja > Thuja plicata. The sequence continues at coordinate 3,729,069 of MU223762.1, forward strand.
CTAATTTTAGATCTTCTTTTGACATAATTCATAAATGGCTTGATCATGCCATGATTATGGTCCAACCTTTTTTCTCTTTTTCTGAAAAACATGCCTTGTCGGTTACTCCTCTTGTTGATGTGACCTTGTTAGATCACTTCCCCATTCAATTTAATATTGTTTGGAAGACAACTAAGGATTGATCTCCTACCACTCAGTTCTTCTTTAATAATTTTTTCCTCAACCATGGCTTCATGATGACCCACATTCATTGAGTTTGGAACCTTGAACCTTGGCCATCGCAATTGCCTGGCTGGATTCAATGGTGGAATGATGCCATCTGACATACAACATGCTTTCTATGCATTTATGGTAGACAACTTGCCATCTACCATCATTGATCCTATGATGCTACCACCAAAGCTCTCTGTGTTTCCATAGAGGCCTTAGCTCTTGATCCTTTCAATCAAGGCATGCAACTTCACCTTGCCTAGCCACATCAGCAGAAACAAGTTGTAGATAATTATGCTGCCAAAGGTGCTCAGATCAAAGCTTGAATACACTGGTTAAAGGTCAGACATCAAGAATCTAAAGAATTTTTTGTGACTCTCCATGCCCATCACACTAATGTGGGCATAACCAAGATCAAATAAGGTCAATCCATCCTCACAGAGCTTCCTGATATTCTACAAGCCTTTGTTCGTCATTATCAACAAGTTTTTTCCACTCAGGGATCTTCTCATACCAACACTCAAGCTCTTGCAGATTGCATAGCTGTTGTGCCTCAATGTGTTACTCTGTCCCAGTGAGCTTTCTGTGATCAGCTTCTTACCTTGCAAGATCTTCAGGAAGCTATCTTTTCCATGGCTGATGATAAGGCTCCAAGTTGTGATGGTTTTCCCAGTGAGTTTTATAAAACTCTCTGGGATGCCATTGGTCCTGATTTACACTAGGTCTACCTTGAAGAATATCATTCCCAATCTCTGGGGGATATTATCAATAAAGGCAACATTAAATTCATTCCCAAGACTGGGGATCCTGAGGATATTTTCAACTGGTGGCCTATAACCTTGCTGATTGTTTCATACAAGATCATTGCTAAGGCTCTGGCTCTCAAGATCTATCACATCCTTCCTCAAATTGTTCGACCCAAGAAAATTGTCTTTATCAAATCAAGATATATTCTTGATAATATTATAGCAGTTTGGGAAGGTATGGAATGGGCTTGTAAGTCTCAACAGAAAACCCTTTTTCTTAAAATTGATTTTGCTAAAGCTTATGACCACATTGAATGGCCTTTTATTATTTCTATGCTTCACACTTTGGGTTTTGGCTCTAGATTTCTTCAATCTATGTAGATTATTTTTATGGATGCCTCTGCTTGCATCACCATTAATGGCAAACAATCTTCCACCTTTGGGTTCTTTTGATCCATTCGGCAAGGATGTCCTCTTGCTCCTGCCTTATATGTTTTGGCAGCTGAAGGATTTGGCTATTTGTTAGCACATTCAATTTATCTGGGCCATGTTTATGGGATTGCTTTATCTAATTCCACTCAGTAGTTGGTCAATGGTCATTTTGCCAGTGATTCCTTTCTCGCTCTTGAAGAGGATGAAGAGAATATCAAGACAACCTTGTAGTGTTTAGACACTTTTTGTCTCGTCTCTGGTTTAGCCATTTAGTGGCATAGAACCTTGTGTTACAGGTAGTCTTCCCTTCTTGATCCGCCCTAGTTTTCTTAGTTTGGTTGGTCCAGGATTCAACATGGGGAAATTTTTTGTTTCCTTGTCATTCCTTTTGCTTTTCAATCTACTTCTACTAAAATATGGAATTTTGTGTTAGCTAAAATTGAAAAAAACTTACCTATTGGATTACCAAGCCACTCTCGCTCACTGGGAAGTTTTAGATCTACTCCAAGGTCTTGGTTGCTATGCATGTTTACTATTATTCTTGTTTGGGCTTCTTCAAAGGCTTCCTACAAGAAGCTCAAAAAATTGTTGAGGGATTTCCTTTGGGCCTCTCGTGCAGATCAACATGGCTTTCATAGAGTTTCCTGGGAATTTTGTTGTCTCCCTAAGGCCTCTGGTGGGCTTGGATTACTTGATACTCAAAAACAAGGCTTCACCCTCTATGCGAAATGGGTTGTGTGCTGTCTCACAGGCAATGAGGCTTGGAAAATTCTGCTTCGTCACTGCATTTCTTCCGGACCTATCTTATGAAGCACCCAGTTCAAATCCAAGGTAATTTGTTGTCAAAAGTATTTGGAGAGCCTGGGAAGCTGTCAAACCTTGGATTCACTAGGTTGGTAATGGCTTTCAGGATGGGCTCTCTTTCAATCAACAGAACATTTGGTGGTCCCCACTTTTTTCTCAACAAGGGTTTCCTCTGACCAAAATCCAGGGGATGAGTGCTCTGCATTTTTACAAATGGGGTATTCAAATGCCCAAGGATTTTTTTTCCAGAGCCACCATGAGTCTTCACCCTTGAGATGATCTTCGGGTTCAATTCCGGCTCACTCATCCAGACCATCAGACTTTTGACTTGCTTGTCTCTGCTATTACGCCACATCTCCTACACAAACTTGACATTCAGTCAATTAAACCTTGGTGGAAAGATTGGAAATGGTACCTTGACATGCCATTTACCAACTACAGACCCAAACTTGGGTATTCTTGGCTTATGCCTCATTTTCCTATGATTGATTCTCTCAATCATCATTGGCATCTTTCTTCTTCCTAGAAAACTTGGAGCTGGCATTTCTGCACTATTGGGGATGCTATCACTGAACCCAAAATTGCTCAATTTTCTTAGTGTCTACTCTACCAGGGTTTACCCTTGGGAGCTCAGCTTCAATATTTAGGTGTGCCTGATCCTAAATGCACATTACGTCGGCATTCATAAATGATTATGCATATTTTTTGGTTCTGCTGTCGAGATCAGAACTATTGGAGATGGATTCATAGTTTTTTTATTCCATTTTGGCATGAGCCTTTCTCTTGGCATATGGCTCTCCTTGGGGAATCACCTAGAATGCATTCCCAGTATACCCATATTTGGCATGCTTTCAGGATGGAGATTTTTCTTTCCTTATGGAAGGACCATAATGCTGTTATTTTAACTCACAACTTTCTGGATATCAATGTTTCTCTTTATGCTAAGGCATGTTTATGTAATAATCTCATGATGTAGATCCAAGTACAAGATGAAAAGGTGGCCCTTAAGGTCACCCACTTCTAAGAGTTGCTACAGCATTGGGGTAATGCCCCATGTACTGTAGCAAGGGTGCTATTGCATTCTCTCTTTGCTGACCGTACGCCACCCCGGGGCCAACATCATAGCAGGAGTGCTTCGGCTAGGTGCTCCAGAATGCCATGCTCTTGGCGATGCCACTCTGCCTCTCCTCCTGATAGGAGGGCCTCAGCTGCTGGCTGGCCTCCTTTTCTAGTCTCTACTGATACTCAATTGTCGATCATTGTTTGTGTGTGGCCTCCTGCCACTTCTGATAAAATCCCCCACTTGGCTCTCGCCATCTCTCCCAGGCAGGATGAAGGAGAACTAGAGAAAGAAATAGAAGAAGATGATGGGTGGTCACTTCTCGACCAGACCCATGGGCCCAATGTTTGGGGCAATCTAGATGATAAAGATCCTCCTCCCTCTTTTGCTACTGCTCTTGTAGCTTGAGGGATTTTCTTATGTGTTTTTTTGAAGAATAGATGTATGATTCTGGCATGATGCCACATGACTCTTCACGGGGTGATTTTGTATCCCCCGGTCCTTTTTTGTGAATATTGTAATTTGTTCTATATATTAATAGTAAAGGCCTCTATTCATCAAAAAATCAATACCACATCTAGAGTAAAAGAACATCTTGAAGATAAATTGGAAGGTGGACTTCTAACAACTTCTAGGGTTGGTTATCCTAGGAGAGAAAATAAGAACAAAGATAATCCATCTCAAAGAAGACAAGAGGAGGAAAATGGGAGAGAAGATTCAATCCAATATATCCATGAAGGAAATAAATCAGAATATGAAGAGGCTCCAGACTTGGTATTGGATACATATGGAGATTATAGTTCCCCTGATGAGAGAGATGAAGAGGGATCTGACACCACTCTCTCAGACTCTGAAGATTTCTCTAAAGAACTTGATGAAGAGGAGAGACTTGTCAAAAGGAAGTTGGCCATCATAGAATAAAAGAAAAAAGAGAGGGCCAATAAAAAAAGACAAGAACAAGTCATAAATGACCAATTGAAAAGGCAGTCACTGAAACATCAGGCAACAAATCATGTTGAAGAACCTGAGAAGGATGAAGAGAAGCCTATTACCCACCAAAATATTGATACTCAAATCCCTAAAGGTAAGGGATAGAAGAAGATGACATGAGTTGAAATAAATGAACCTAAGAGTCACAAAGTTCCAATAGATCAAATGTCTAGATCAGACACTAGCCTTGAGAGAGCTAGAAGGGAAAAGGGGATCCTGGCCAACAAAATTGAATTAGCAAGATTGGAGGCTGAAAATTTAGATACAAAGAAAAGGATTGACTTTATCAGGTAGTCTTCTCGACCTTATCATACTGGTGTTGAGATTGGTTCAACATCAAATGCCAAAGCGTATACCTTCCAAAATTATGATAGATTCCAAAGGAGACCAATGCATGCATAAAGGTACACACAATTTTCTTTTATTGATATCCCTGGTTATCCTAATGATTTTCCAAATAAAATTAGAGATAGACTTCCTAAATTTGCTAGAAATAATGTCATCACATGTGAAGAACATTTAAAGAGGTTTACTAACATGATGGATGCTAGTTGGATTGTACATGAGGGTGTAATTATGAGGCTTATTTTTCTATCTCTAGTTGAGTATGCTAGGGATTGGTTTAATGCATTGCCTCATGATTCAATTGGATATATGGATGAACTAAAAGATTGTTTTAAGGAGAAATATGGAGACAAGACTAATAAAGGATTCTTTTTGAATCAATTTAGCAATATTAAGAAAAATCCAAATGAAGGGGTTGTTGATTTCAATACAAGATTCCAGAAGGCTATGAATAGGCTTTTCCAAAAAATGAGGCTTGATGATGTATGCATGTCTTGCTACCTATTTAAATGCTTTTGATTCTAAGATGTGATTTCTTCTTAGAGATAAGAATCCTGGAAGCATTAAATACACTCATAAAACAATTGTTAACATAGAAATTAATAGAAGAGTATTAGGGAAAATGGGTAGAAGGGAAGATGGGAAGCTTACAAGGATCAATCAAAATGAATCATGAAATAAGAATAATAGGGTTCCCAATTATAATAGGCCATCTATTAACAGTTATAGTCAACAACCAAGGATGAAAAATTGCCACTATAATCCCCAATGGAAGGATGGGAAACCTATTCTCCCACAAAGGAAAGACAAGTCTGATAATAAGACCCCTGATCCTCTGCAAAGAAATTCTGTTAACATGTGTAATGATGATTATTGGTGTGAAGCTTGTCAGTCCTCACACAATATTGATTATTGTGTTATTGCTTCAAATGTATATGTAAGTGAGGAACAAGGAGAGGAGGAAGATGAGTTGTATGATGATAGTGGTTGTGCTATGACCTACTCATCTCTATGTCTTGAAATAGATTCTGATGATGAAATTGAGAATCATGATGTCTCTGAATCACAAAGAAGAGTAGAAGCATATTATCAACAGGTTTTTTCTAATGAAGAAGAAGAAGAGGTTGATAACATAACTTGTAATGTTCATAATGGAAAGGAATCTATAGTGTTCATAAAATGAGGAGAGGTTTCATTTTAAAGAGCAATGGATGGTAGAGATTAAGAGGTAAAAAGAAATGTGCAATGGTGGAGATTAAATCTTGGTTGATCCATGTGCTCATATCTTCAAAAGGCAAAATCAAAGGCTATGATTAAGAGGCAAAAAGTCCACCACTTAGGAATATGTGTGAAGAAAAAGGAGCTTTATTTATTTTTATTTAATTTATTTCCTTTTTTTCAAAACAAAGAGGGATTTAAGAGGGGATTTTATTTAATTAAAAGAGGGATTTTCTTTTAATTAAATAAGATTATTTTATTTAATTAAAAAGAGAGATTTTAATTAAATAAGATAATATTATTTAATTAAGAGAGATTTTAATTAAATAAGATAATATTATTTAATTAAAAGAGATTTTAATTAAATAAGATTATTTTATTTAATAAAAAGGGATTGTTTTTGTTTTAATTAAATAAGATAATTGATGAAATGATCAAACATTAGGAAATATTGAAATAATTGAATTAATTACGATTTGATCAAGGAAATTGATTTGAATTAAAATGTTGCAAAGCATTGATTCAAGAATTTGATAAATTGATTTTGTCATTTGATAAATTGAAGAATGGGGGCCCATAGTCTAGGCGACCATTTTAGGGTGCATACATTTGCCCCTCTTTGACTAATGTGTGATCTTTATG